>JAXQQM020070014.1:0-110034 GCA_034641835.2 Pinus albicaulis | reverse complement strand
CTGGGTATTATTGGCCTACCCTTTTTAAAGATACGCATGATTACGTAAGGAAGTGCCAAATTTGTCAAACTGCAAGTGGAAGACAAAGGAAACTAGCTTTTCCTTTGCAACCAGTGACTATTGAGCAACCATTCGAACAATGGGGGCTTGACATTATTGGTGAGATAGTACCTCATTCTTCCAAACAACACAAGTACATCCTTACTGCAACTGATTACTTTACAAAATGGGTAGAGGCAATCCCATTGAAGGTAGTCAATTCTGATGCAATTATTGATTTCATAGATCAATTTATCATAACCAGGTTTGGTGTACCTCAAGCTCTTGTCTTTGATAATGCATCTTACTTCTCTGGAAATAGTTTAATTGAATTTGCAGTCAAAAGAGGTTTTAAATTAAAATATTCAGCAAATTATTATCCACAAGGTAATGGTTTGGCTGAATCCACTAATAAAAACCTTATCAAAATCATTAAAAGGACCGCTGATCAAAATCAAAAGAATTGGCACAAATCTTTAATCTTTGTGTTATGGGCTGATCGTATCACTGAAAAAGCTTCAATAGGGACTTCACCTTTCAATCTGGTTTATGGAAAAGAAGTTGTGATACCATCAAATTTAACTCTTCCATCATTAGCCCTAGTGCAGTTTATTGAAGAAAATCCTTCTTCATCCATTCAACAGAGATATGATCAAATCCTTAAATTAGAAGAAGATAGGGATAAAGAAAAAATTACTCATGAAAAACATCAACAGCTTGTAAAATCTTCTTTTGATGCAAGTACTACCGGCTCAAAAATTTTGTCAATTGGTGATCTCGTTTTCAAATGGGATAAAGCACATGAAGAAAAAGGTAAACATACCAAATTTCAGAAAATGTGGCTTGGACCATTTCAGATCGTTGAGAAGATAAGCTCAAATACATTCATACTCCAAGATCTAACAGGTAAGAGAGAATCTCTTCCTGTAAATGGGCTTATCTTGAAGAAATTCTTTTCATAAGGAGGTAACCCCTTCTTAAAATGTACATATTTCTTTCTGCAAAAGTTTTGATTGTTTTTGTTTTTACAAATAAAGGTTGTTTATGAGTCTCTGATTGATTGTTTACTATTTAAGAAAATTTCTTCGGAAAAATATTATAAATATTTATTTTGTGTAAATAAGAATTTTTAAAGTAATGATCACAGTTTTTGAATAGTTTAAAATAAGATGTTAAACTTTGAAATATTATTTCAATCATTTACATGATCTTTTGAAAACTTGAGAAGAATGTAAATCATTATAAGTTTATTAAGCAGAGAAAGGTTATCTATCAAAGTAAAGATTTTTTCAAAGTTTTGGAACTCAAAAAAACTCTGAAAACTGTCATCCATTGATTCTTAAGGATAAAACTATTTCACCCCATCCATTTAAGTTGTGATTTTTTAGAATGTAATTCTAAGAAATTATACGAAAATTTTAAAAGATAAGACGTCTCATTACGAGCCGACTTACCATGTTCATAAGGAGTAATAAAACTGACATTACCAATACTGCATACCAAAACAGGGTAATGGATTATAAATATAAGACAAGGGGTCTCATCACGAGCCAACTTGTTAAGTTTAATTATAACTAGTGAATGACATTGTTATTAACTGGCTGCCAAACCAGAACAATGGCTCTTAAAAAATAAAAATAAATAAAAGACAAAAACATGAGATAATAGGTCTTATGAATTTATCTTTTAAAAAGTCATAATTTTAGTTGGATGGGACAATGAATGGTTAATGGTTTAAAGGTAACCCTGTCGAGACTATGAACGTTTGCTGGTAGCAGAGGCAATACCTATGACAATAGAGTATATTATAAAACCAAAACTTGGAGAGAACCACTTACTTCATTATTAACACCAATCAAAGCTTAAGATAACCCAAAATGTTTTTATTCTTAAGGAATTAGAAAGAAATTATGAAATGATTTTTATTTCTTTTTCATAGTTACATTTTATTTGAATTATCCTAAGACAGTTTTCATTATCTTTAAAAATCTTTACTTACTAAAGATATAGTGTTCATTTTATTTTTTCAGAGATAACTGTTTCTTTCAGTGAATCGCCAATTGTTGTGACCAGCAACAACCCCCCTTTTATTTAATATTAGTAATAATACTAAATAAATGAGGACCCTTAGTTAAAAAATCCAAAAAAATCAATTAGGATTTGTTTGCCTTTTCAAATAAAACTTTCTATCATAAACCTATAGAAATCCCTTAGAAAGAATATTAAGAAACACTTAAGTTTATGATAGATTATAATAAAATTGCTCTTTAAACAAGATAGCGCATCCATAACAAAATGGTATATATCTTTTATAAAACGCATTGGTCGCAGATCGCATAGCGCAGAAAACAGAAGTGATTAATGAATATCTTTTGCGCTCTTTTCAATTATGCGCTTTTGCGATTTTGCGATATGCGCTTTTGCGATTTTGCGATATGCGCTTTTGCGCTATTGCGCAATTTCCGCTTTTGCGCTATTTACATAACTGCGATGACTTCATTTTGCGATATTGCGACATTGCGATATTGCGATATTGCGCAGCAAATCGCAGATCGCAATGTCGCAGATTCATGTAGGTGCGCTATCCCAAGGAAATCTTCCCATATGTCAAATCCGTTATGCGCTTTAATGATTATATTAAATGATTGGATTGATTATTAATGTGAAAAGAGATTGTGTTTAGATTGAAAGTAGTTTCACAATTTAAATATTATATTTCATCCGCTTTCACATTCAAAATAGTCTCATCACCTTTCTTATATCATTACTCTCATTTATTCGTAAAACGCAGGCACGAAGGAGCAGACCACTATACAAAGCTTCCGCTAAACACTATGGGTAAGAAGGAGAAGAGCTCAAGTTCTGAGAACAAAGAGATGGCTTCACTATATGCAGACACCGCCTGTAACAAGGATGCCGGTATATCCACTTGGGAAGGAATGTATAATCTGTTAGAAGAAGAAAACCCTGTGGTGATAAAAGTTGCAGCTACAGCAGGTTCCAGTAATACGTCTGAGGCAACCCTTAGGGAGCTGGCTTGCTCATTTCTACATAGAATAGCGGCAAAGCCAAGGATTCTCCCATATACAGACATGGTGAGATGGGTGCTGGACAGCACTGATATTTCAGACAGGCAATTTAGGACTCCATCTGAAGAGCTGATCAGGTCGTTCACCGCGGAAGAAGTGAAGCTGATATATAAATTTCCAGAACCTCAAGAGCCTTATAATAAGCAATTTATGGAAGAATTTGCTAGAAAACATGCGAATTTGTCAGAATGCACACAAGAATGGACCAAAAGAGATGAACCATTGAAGAAAATCAAACACGAGTGGACAGTACCAAAAAACGATGTTTTAGACGCTGTTCACAAGCTCAAATGTCCAAGTGGGCAAATTGACACAGTTTATACCACAAAATAAGGTACGTAAGTTTTCCAAAATTAGCCTCTATAGAGCTTTTAGAAGTTACGGAAGAAGCTGTTAGAGGTCAGGAGTTCTCAGAGAAACATAAAGCTCTTCTTGAGAAAAGTTGGGAGTCGAAGAGACTTGAAATAACTATAAAACAAAATGAGGAAACATTGATCAAATTCAAGACACTTAATGCTGAGCAAGGAAAAAGATGTGAAGCGTGTTCGGCACAAAGGAAAACTACTACGAAAGGATAAATTGATAAAAAGGAACTACTTTGGCTAAAAGTATAATATGAGAAAATGGGGAAGCAAAATCAAGATGAAATTGCAAAATTAATATCAGAGCAAAAAGCTCCAATAAAAGGAAAAGGCAGCAGAGGAGGTGGCTACAGCAGCAAACACTCTCACTGATTGTGTAAATGACAATTTACACAAAGCTAACTTGATTCCTGAAACTGTTCCAGGATATCTCCCACAAGCAAATCAACTGCAAACAGAATGGAAGCAAAAGGCAGAAGAAAGAGCAAAATCCATCCAAGGGCTGACAAGATTGAATTGGGACGCATACTGGATGTACTTGGTAAAGCCACACAGTCAGCATAGTGTGCTTAATTGTATCATCAATACTACAGAGAAGATTGCTCCTACGCTTGCTGACTCTGTCTTTTCAGGACAGTTGAATTCTGAAGTCGGTCAACCGCATCTTCTCAAAACTATGCTAGATGCCTGCAAGTTTAAAGATCAAATTCATAGATAGATAGATTTAGTTTTAATTTCACTGTATTTTAGCCTAGGAAAAGGACGGTCATTGAATTGAATCCTTAATTTTTGTAATAAACTATTTTTAGATTTAGTTAAGTAGTATTTAAACCCTTTTCATGCATTTAGAGAAGGGTCCTGGATCTTAATATTTTTGGACTTGGAGATTGCATTTCTGTACTCCATTGTCTTATATATTTTTAAAAAGGATCACATCTGGTGATTTTCATGTGGAATTATCTTTGAAGTGTTGCATTTCTGTACCTTGGAATTTGATTTTGCATTAGAGTTACTGGATAGAGTATCAGATTGCATTTGAAAGTCTTCAAGATGAACAAGGTATTTCTATCTGTTCACTGTTGATCTCTTTTGTCTTATGATATTCGTTTTAAAATTGCTATCATTTATATGTATATTTGTTTTCACAACACTTCCTTTTATATATCATTTTTGAGTATAATTGAAACGTTATTTTTCATAGTTACATGTAAATGGTATACAATGATGAATGCAATATGCTAATATAACTCTGTTTAATTTCTTAAACAGAGTTATCTTCATTTGTTTCTGCACACTTCAATTTAATTAATAATACATTTTGATGGTTATTGTTGAATTGGAACAATCTTAAGTTGTATTCACATATAATTACCCAGGTTAGTGTTAGAATTTCTTTATCAGTATTTAGCTTAAATTAGATAGTTTTATTTCAGTTAATTTAGTCCCATTTCCACCCATCCAATCCAATCCATTTAGTTACAAGGAAATTGGTCCTTTAAATCCAGTCGGAGCCACCATACCAAACGGAAAAGGAGTTGTCTTAAGGTCCCGACCGGGTGGTTTTCCCCGATGTTTGAAGCAGAGATTTTCTAGGCTTCAACATTTTTGGCGCTAGAAGGAGGGCCTGAGCTATGAATGGAAAGTAAATATTTATCCACAAGCCATTCTGAGAGCAAAACACCCTCATTAACTTCTTCAATTTCTTCTAAAATTCAAAATCCTAGAGAAGAAATTGCAGAAAATATTCAGACACCCACTACCAAAATCTCAAAACATTCAGACAATCAACATCCTGAGTCTCCTGAAGTTCAAGATCTAATTCATAAATTGAAAGGATTCTCATTATCTCTTGAAGAGTCTGAAATATCTGAAGGTAGTGTAACTTTAAAATTTGTTTCTTCCAAACCTCTTACTAGGCTTCAAAGTGAAAAACTTGGTATTTCTCCGAAAGAATTCCCTTTACCTAGTAGAGTCAAGACAAGAAAAACTCAATCGGAATCAGTAAGTAATATAAGTTCAACCTCTAATATTCAAATATCTGTTTCCGAAATCCCAACTCAAAAAAGTATAGTTGTTTCCATATCATCTCCACAAACATCTTCTTCTCAATCCTCATCAATCTCAACATCATCTATTCCAACCACTTCTACTCAAATACCGCCAGTTTCTACTATTCCTCCAATAGTCATCCTAATAATGGCACAGAGACCATGGTATACTCCAGGAGCAGTCAACATGGCTGCACCTTTACATGATTTACCAGACAATCCTGGAAAATGGATTCCAAAGTTTAGCCCAGATCTTAACATTCAAGCTGAAGAACATATCAATAACTTTATGCTGGCTATTAATTTGAATGGAGTCATACATGAAGATGTTGTAGTTAGATTATTCCCTTATACTCTCCAGGGAGTAGCAGGATCATGGTACTTTTCATTACCATCGGGATCCATAACAAGTTGGGACATTTTTGCAGATCATTTTTTAACCAAATTTGGAGATGACCGATCAATAGAAACTTTACTCAATGACCTCTCAAATTTGAAGATAGAACCCAAGGAACCCATTAAAGAATTCAATGATAGATTCAACAAACTCTTGAACAAAATTCACACAGATTCACAGCCCAGTGAACAAGTCAGAATTGAATGGTACATAACTGCCTTACCCTCAAATATAGCAATTTTTGTGGACAGAGCTGCAAAGCCTACATTAGCTGAGAATATGAAAGAAGCTATTGCAGTGGAAAAATGAATTACTTCTCTGGAAAAGAAAAATGCTATCGAGGAAATGAAATCAAAGAAATTCAGCTTCAAAGATGATTCAAAGAAAAAGGCCAAAGATCCATACGACATGGAAGGTTTACAGAAAGTTCTTAAACCATGTCAAATGAAATGGTTGAAATTAAAAAACAAGTGGCTGAAACTTCTACCAAGAAACCATTCCAAAATTTTAGAAGAAACCAAGTTGAATCTAAACCTCCTAATGCAATCTCTAATGCAGAATCAGAAGAAGAGGAAGAGGAAGAAGATATATCTATAGTATCAGATGAAGAAAATGAAAATGAAGAAATAACTGAATTGAATGGAATGTGGGATTTTATTCTCCCTAATTCTGATAGTGAAGAAGCTATGCCTGTAAGTACTAGGAGTAAATCTACAGCAGAACCAGTGCAAACAGTTCCTAAAAAGAAAATTACAACTCCAAGTACCAAAGAAAAACCCACTGTGAAGAAAACTTCTCCATCACCTACTCAAAATCAGCCATCTTCTTCTAATCCTCTCACATCAACAGCGAAAAATTTAGTAGTGTCAGATCCTATGGAATACAACATTGTCGAAGACATGAAAAAGATCAAAGCCAACATTTCCTTACATGAACTCAGCAAACTAAAACACCAGCAAAAGTTGCTATTGAAAGAATTAAATGCTACACCAATTGCTCCTTTACCAAGCGGTGTAGTTGCAAAAGCAACAAGAGGAACTGGTAAGCCACCAGATAAGGTAGATGCTACTGATACTGTACTCATTGGGGAAAAGTCAAATTCTCAAACTCCTCCTTTTCTTTTGACTTATGAGATGTACAATAAAAATATGCACAATTGTTTGATTGATTCTGGAGCTTCCTCCAATATAATGCCTACTTCTGTCTGTGCTAAATTGAATATTGAACCACAGAAATCAGCAGTTCATATCGTTCAGTTGGATCGCTCTAAATTCCAAGTGGTAGGAGAAATCAATTCAGTTACTATCAGATTAGCCTCAGATCCTAGGATTGTCCAAAGAATTGATATTCTAATTGCTGATATTCCTGAATTCTATGGATTAATCTTGAGCAGGGACTGGTCTGCTAAACTTAACGGTTATATCTCAACCGATTATTCACACATGTGGCTTCCTTACAAAGGAAAACCAAATCAAATCAAAATTGAACGAGAAAAACATATGATGCACACTGTCACTGAATTTGAACAACCTAATGAACCTGTAGCATTCAACAACAATATTCTTGGAGGTTATTCTGCTGAATCATTTCTTGGAAATTTCAAGGCTCCTCAATCACCGTTTTCTGTAAATACTTTTGTTTCTCAGATAGAAAATTTTTCACAATCTGATTCTTCCAAAATTGTAAATATTTCTGATGTAATTGTAGATAAGCCAATAGATAAGTCTTTATTTTGGTCATTATATTTTGATGGATCGAAATCTAGTGATGGAGCTGGAGCTGGATGCATCTTAATTGATCCAAATGGGGAGAAAACCATGTTGTCATGTAGATTAGAATTTGAGTGTACTAACAATACCGCAGAATATGAAGCCTTGGTTCAAGGACTTTATAAAGCTATAGGGTTAGATGTTAAATACTTGAAAGTTTTTGGTGATTCGGAAATTGTCATTAAACAAGTTAGGAATACTATTCATTGCCTTTCAGGACATCTTAAACACTATCAAACCCTAGTACAAGACCTCACCACTCATTTTTTATCATTCAATATTTCTCCTATTCCTAGGAATCAGAATACATCAGCTGACTTGTTAGCCAATGTTGCATCTAAACTCTTACCTGCTGAAGATTGCAGTCCTGATAGGTTTTTTGTAGAATTGATTTTTCGTCCATCTGTCCTAGATAATGTTACAAATTGGAGAGTATTCTATCATGATCAAGATATTCTAAATTTCATGACTTCAGAGAAATCATATGATGAGAAAATTATTGACGAAGATGATCATGATTTACAAATTGCTTCAAAAGGTAATGAAAACCCCATTCCAAAATCTGTTGTTAAATTAGAGGATTTATATGACATTACAGACAGATTCAAGAAAGTCACTAATACGAAACTTCAAAGTTCCACTTTGAAGTTTTAATTAGTAAATATTGGTTCTAATTCCAAACCTCAAAACGTTAATTTAGGACTCAATTTAACACCAGAGGAAAGGAATGCATTCATTAAACTGCTGAACAAGTATAAAAACATTTTTGCTTGGAATTACGATGATCTAAAAACATATGATACTTCGATTATTCAACATACAATTCCAATGCTTCCTGATATTAAACCTGTTCAACAGAAGTTGAGAAAGATCCATCCAAATCTCGAAAGTCAAATCAAATCAGAACTTAATAAACTTTTAAAAGCCAAAATCATTTTTCCTGTCAGGCACTCCAATTGGGTTTCCAATATGGTACCTGTAAGGAAGAAAAATGGTGATATAAGAATCTTTATTGATTTCAGAAATTTAAACAAGGCATGTTTAAAAGACAATTTCCCATTGCCAACCATGGAACAGATACTTCAAAAGGTAGCTGGTTCTGAACTTATGTCTTTTCTTGATGGATTTTCGGGCTATAATCAAGTTTTAGTTCATCCAAATGACAGATTGAAAACAACTTTCAGAACAAAATGGGGAACTTATGCTTATCAGAAAATGCCTTTTGGTCTAATAAATGCAGGAGCAACTTTTCAAAGAGCCATGGATATAGCATTCAAAGGTCTAATCAATAAATCAGTTGTTGTTTATCTTGATGACATAACAGTATTTTCAAAAAAGAGAGCCAATCATCTAAATGATTTAAAACAAATATTTGAAAGATGTAGAAGGTTTGGTATCTCCTTAAATCCAAAGAAATATTTATTTGCTTTCGATTAAGGGAAACTCTTAGGATTTGTTGTGTCAAAAGATGGTATATATATTGATCCAGATAGAGTGAAAGAAATTTCTGATATTTCTTTACCACATAACAAAAAATCCATGCAATCATTTCTTGGACAGATTAATTTTGTTAAAAGATTTATTCCCGATTTTTCTTTAATTGTTTTACATATGCAAAATATGATCAAGAAGAATTCAATATTCAAATGGGCGCATAAAGAAAAAGAAGCTTTTGATTCAATCAAACGAGCAATCATTAATGCACCAGCATTGAATACCCCGGATTTTTCTAAAGATTTTATTTTGTATACTCTGGCCACTGAAACATCCTATGCAGCCGTTTTAACACAACTCAATGATCAAGAAATCGAAGCACCTATTTCTTTCTTTAGCTCGAATCTACAAGGAGCTGAGCTTAATTATTCCGATGTTGAAAAACAAGCCTTTGCTGTGTTTAAATAAATCAAACATTTCAGACCTTTTCTCTTGAAAACACATACAAAAATCATTGTCCCATTCTCTGCAGTGAGGCAATTATTAATTCAAAAAGAAGTAGGAGAAAAGAGAGCTAACTGGGTAACAGCTTTGCAAGAATATGATATTGATATTAAACCAGCTAAGATTGTTAGAGGACAAGGTTTTTGTAGATTATTGGCAGGAGCTCATAACATACCAGAAAATCAAGATTCAAATCAAGATATTCAAGTAAGTCAGATAAGTGTTACAGATTCTGAATCTCAGTATGCTGATCTTATCTATTACTTGAAAAATGGTTATGCTCCTTCTAATCTCAGCTATAAGAGTAAACGCGCTTTAAGGTTAAAGGCTATTAAATATGAGATCATTGATAATGTGTTATTTAGAAAAAATTATGACTCAATTTTATTAAGATGTCTTGAAAAGACTGAAGCTGAAAAGGTTTTGCAGGAATTGCATGATGGACCAGCAGGAGGTCATTTTGGAGGTGATACCACAGCTCACAAAATAATTCATGCTGGGTATTATTGGCCTACCCTTTTTAAAGATACGCATGATTACGTAAGGAAGTGCCAAATTTGTCAAACTGCAAGTGGAAGACAAAGGAAACTAGCTTTTCCTTTGCAACCAGTGACTATTGAGCAACCATTCGAACAATGGGGGCTTGACATTATTGGTGAGATAGTACCTCATTCTTCCAAACAACACAAGTACATCCTTACTGCAACTGATTACTTTACAAAATGGGTAGAGGCAACTTGATAGCCAATTCCTTGACAATTACGATTTAATTCAATCATCAGCAACCGTGCTCTCTTGGTCTACCTCAAGCTCTTGTCTTTGATAATGCATCTTACTTTTCTGGAAATAGTTTAATTGAATTTTCTGTCAAAAGAGGTTTTAAATTAAAATATTCAGCAAATTATTATCCACAAGGTAATGGTTTGGCTGAATCCACTAATAAAAACCTTATCAAAATCATTAAAAGGACCGTTGATCAAAATCAAAAGAATTGGCACAAATATTTAATCTTTGCGTTATGGGCTGATCGTATCACTGAAAAAGCTTCAATAGGGACTTCACCTTTCAATCTGGTTTATGGAAAAGAAGCTGTGATACCATCAAATTTAACTCTTCCATCATTATCCCTAGTGCAGTTTATTGAAGAAAATCCTTCATCATCCATTCAATTGAGGTATGATCAAATCCTTAAACTAGAAGAAGATAGGGATAAAGCAAAAATTACTCATGAAAAACATCAACAGCTTGTAAAATCTTCTTTTGATGCAAGTTCTACCGGCTCAAAAATTTTGTCAATTGGTGATCTCATTTTGAAATGGGATAAAGCACACGAAGAAAAAGGTAAACATACCAAGTTTCAGAAAATGTGGCTTGGACCATTTCAGATCGTTGAGAAGATAAGCTCAAATACATTCATACTCCAAGATCTAACAGGTAAGAGAGAGTCTCTTCCTGCGAATGGGCTTATCTTGAAGAAATTATTTTCATAAGGAGGTAACCCCTTCTTAAACTATACATATTTCTTTATGCAAAGTTTCTGATTGTTTTTGTTTTTACAAATAAAGGTTGTTTATGAGTCTCTGATTGACTGTTTACTATTTGAGAAAATTTCTACAGAAAAATATTATAAATATTTATTTTGTGTAAATAAGAATTTTTAAAGTAATGATCACAGTTTTTGAATAGTTTAAAATAAGATGTTAAACTTTGAAATATTATTTCAATCATTTACATGATCTTTTGAAAACTTGAGAAGAATGTAAATCATTATAAGTTTATTAAGCAGAGAAAGGTTATCTATCAAAGTAAAGATTTTTTTTCAAAGTTTTGGAACTCAAAAAACTCTGAAAATTGTCATCCATTGATTCTTAAGGATAAAACTATTTCACCCCATCCATTTAAGTTGTGATTTTTTAGAATGTAATTCTAAGAAATTATACGAAAATTTTAAGAGATAAGAGGTCTCATTACGAGCCAACTTACCATGTTCATAAGGAGTAATAAAACTGACATTACCAATACTGCATACCAAAACAAGGTAATGGCTTATAAATATAAGACAAGGGGTCTCATCACGAGCCAGCTTGTTCAGTTTAATTATAACTAGTGAATGACATTGTTATTAACTGGCTGCCAAACCAGAACAATGGCTCTTAAAATAAAAATAAATAAAAGACAAAAACATGAGATAATAGGTCTTATGAATTTATCTTTTAAAAAGTCATAATTTTAGTTGGATGGGACAATGAATGGTTAATGGTTTAAAGGTAACCCTGTCGAGACTATGAATGTTTGCTGGCAGCAGAGGCAATACCTATGGCAATAGAGTATATTATAAAACCAAAACTTTGAGAGATCCACTTACTTCATTATTAACACCAATCAAAGCTTGAGATAACCCAAAATGTTTTTATTTCTTAAGGAATTAGAAAGAAATTATGAAATGATTTTTATTTCTTTTTCATAGTTACATTTTATTTGAATTATCCTAAGATAGTTTTCATTATCTTTAAAAACCTTTACTTACTAAAGATAGAATGTTCATTTTATTTTTTCAGAGATAACTGTTTCTTTCAGTGAATCGCCAATTGTTGTGACCAGCAACAACCCCCCTTTTATTTATTATTAGTAACAATACTAAATAAATGAGGACCCTTAGTTAAAAATCCAAAAAAATCAATTAGGATTTGTTTTCCTTTTCAAATAAAACTTTCTATCATAAACCTATAGAAATCCCTTAGAAAGAATATTTAGAAACACTTAAGTTTATGATAGATTATAATAAAATTGCTCTTTAAACAAGATAGCGCATCCATAACAAAATGGTATATATAAAACGCATTCATCCATAACAAAATGGTATATATAAAACGCATTGATCGCAGATCGCATAGCGCAGAAAACAGAAATGATTAATGAATTTCTTTTGCGCTCTTGTCAATTATGCGCTTTTGCGATTTTGCGCTTTTGCGATTTTGCGCTTTTGCGATTATGCGCTTTTGCGCTATTGCGCAATTTCCGCTTTTGCGCTATTTTCATGACTGCAATGACTTCATTTTGCGATATTGCGATATTGCGCAGCAAATCACAGATCGCAATGTCGCAGATTCATGTAGGCGCGCTATCCCAAGGCAATCTTCCCATATGTCAAATCCGTTATGCGCTTTAATGATTATATTAAATGATTGGATTGATTATTAATGGGAAATGAGATTGTGTTTAGATTGAAAGTCGTTTCACAATTAAAATATTATATTTCATCCGCTTTCACATTTAAAACAGTCTCATCACCTTTCTTATACCATTACTCTCATTTACTCGTAAAACGCAGGCACGAAGGAGAAAACGTCTATACAAAGCTTCCACTAAACACTATGGGTAAGAAGGAGAAGAGCTCAAATTCTGAAAACAAAGAAATGGCTTCGCTATATGCAGACACCGCCTGTAATAAGGATGCCGGTATATCTACTTGGGAAGGAATGTATAATCTGTTAGAAGAAGAAAACCCTGTGGTGATAAAAGTTGCAGCTACAGCAGGTTCAA
Organism: Pinus albicaulis; assembly: GCA_034641835.2. NCBI lineage: Eukaryota > Viridiplantae > Streptophyta > Pinopsida > Pinales > Pinaceae > Pinus > Pinus albicaulis. The sequence continues at coordinate 96,849 of JAXQQM020070014.1, read as the reverse complement.
AGAATACGTCTGAAGCAACCCTTAGAGACTTGGCTTGCTCATTTCTGCATAGAATAGCAGCAAGGCCAAGGATTCTCCCATATAGAGACATGGTGAGATGGGTGCTGGATAGCACAGATATTTCAGACAGACAATTCAGAACTCCATCTGAAGAGCTAATCGGGTCATTCACCATAGAAGATCTGAGATTAATGTATAAGTTACCAGAACCTCAGGCGACTTTCAACAAACAATTCATGGAAGATTTTGCCAAAGAACATGTAAATTTGGCAGAATGCACAAAGGAGTGGACCAAAAGAAATGAACCATTGAAGAAAAACAAACAAGGTATGTACAGCACGGGTTCACTTACCTCTCCTTATTGTTTTACTGCTGCCATGTTATGCAGGCTTTTTGGAAAGCCTGACATAAATATGATCTTACTCGAATGGCTTCCTTTGTTGAATGCGGCTGTTAATTCTAAAATTATAGACTGGGCCAAAATCCTATCTGATAATTTAACCACTGCTATTTTTCACTACCGGTCTAAACGAAATGTTTCTCAGCGGGTTTATCCGCCTTTTTATTTATCTGCTTATGTCATGGACGCCATCTGCTATGTCTCTAAATTCCCTGTGATGGGCTGGAAATGGACTATCCACGATCCTTTTCCCATTCATGTGTACCATAAAGAACTATGGGAGTCTAAGTTTGTCCCCCATTTTTACCAAATATGTCATGGAATAATGCTGCCATTGTACAGAACATTGTATAATAAGGATGCCCCGAGGTTATCCTCAGAAACAGAGGTTGATATTCTCCCCATCGCGAGATGGTTTGGAGAAGAATTGTTCACCTATATTAGGGTTTTTGGAAGTTATGCTTCTCCCCATGTGTTACCCCTATATGTTCCAGATAGACTTGTAGCTCGGGAAATTGCTTATCAGACCTGTGGCAGGGAGGTATAACAAAAGATTTAAAAGAGAAGAAAAAGGGCATTTGGCCACAATTTCCCATAAAATGTGGAACATTTTCACTGTTTGATATTGGTCATGCATTTCAAGAGATAGGCAACGTTACATGCCTACAACTATTCAAATTATCAAGAAGGTTATTCGACCCAAATGATATTGTTAAGAATTTTACCAATGCAATCAAAGTAAGGGAATTTTCCGGGGAACAGGATCTTTTTGATGATATGTTCCAAGCAAGAAATTCATTCAAAGAAGTTTTGAATTCAACTCAAGCACAGCTATCTCCAGAGGAATTCCAGGAATTCAAGCTTTACAGAGAAAGAAGACTAATTCCTATTCCTTTGGATAATCTACGCTTAGAGCCCGCAAGGGAACAAACTCCTAGTGTTAGTCTTAACGGTAGTTCAAGTACAGGTAAATCTAAATCAAAATCTGACAGAGATTCTGAACACTCCAATAAGTCTAAAGAAAAGGAAGATAAAATGGAAGAATCCATTAAAGATTCTGCACAATCTAAAGAACTTACTCAACAGCAAATTTGACTTCTCAACAAACAAATCCTCCTCCAACCAATGTACAGCAACAGCCAGTCACCATTGAGTTAGACAAAGAATGGGAAACCTTTAACCAATTGATTAATGTAGAAGGACAGAATGTACAGACCCCTGTCCAGACAACCAAAGTTTTGAATACAGGAACAAGTAGCACAGTCACAGTGACAGAGCACATACCAATAACACCCTCCTCTGAAATTGTACTTAATGTAGAGGACATTCCTCCTCTGGATGTATTCTACAGCCCAAAATACAAATCAATAGTGAAGAGACAGAGGAAAAAGAGAAAAATAGAAAGTGCAATTGCTACTGAAGCAGAACAAGTAGATGTTTTGTGGAAAGATCCTGCCACAGAACCTACTCATAATCTCACTAAGTTATCTCAAATAACAGGAGCTTATGCTTCTGCAACAATTGATAAAGCATTTGAGATACAACTTTTGTTGAATGAAAAAAAAGAGCAGGTAAAAGCTCTGCAACAGCAATTGCAACAGGTACAGGCCAATAAGGAAGCACTATTGAAACTTGAAGAGTTACAAAAACAACTTCAAGAAATGCAAATAGGACATCAAAAAAGCTTGGCTGATAAAGACAAACAAATACAGATTATCCAAGATCGGCATAAAGATGATCCTAAGCTTCCAGAATTCATTTCAGAAACTATCTCTTTGAACAATCAACTACTGCAACAAGAGGAAGTTTTCTGCCAAAAAATCTTGCAATGGAATTCTTTATGCCAAGAGAGCGATAAAATGACAAATCATGTTGTAGATTTACGAAATGATTATGATTTTATTAATGAAAAGATCAATGATTATTTGGCATGGCAAAAGACAGAAGAAGGCAGAAAAGCTGGTGCACCCATCGTTAATGAAAACCATAAAGAAATACTGTTCAATAACTGGGATGCACAAATCAGAAGGGCAGAAAAGGCAGCAGAGGAGGCGGCTACAGCGGCAAACACTCTCACTGATTGTGTAAATGAAAATTTACACAAAGCTAATTTGATCCCAGAAACTGTTCCAGGATATCTCCCACAGGAAAATCAACTGCAAACAGAATGGAGGCAAAAGGAAGAAGAAAGAGAAAAATCCATCCAAGGGTTGACAAGATTGAATTGGGACTCATACTGGATGTACTTGGTGAAGCCACACAGTCAGCACAATGCGCTCAATTGTATCATCAATGCTACAGAGAAGATTGCTCCTACGCTTGCCGACTCTGTCTTCTCAGGACAGTTGAATTCTGAAGTCGGTCAACCGCCTCTTCTCAAAACCATGCTAGATGCCTGCAAAGTTAAAGATCAAATTCATAGATAGATAGATTTAGTTTTAATTTCACTGTATTTTAGCCTAGGAAAAGGACGGTCATTGAACCGAATCCTTAATTTTTGTAATAAACTATTTTTAGATTTAGCTAAGTAGTATTTAAACCCCTCTCATGCATTTAGAGAGGGCTCCTGGATCTTAATATTTTTGGACTTGGAGATTGCATTTCTGTACTCCATTGTCTTATATATTTTTTTAAAAGGATCACATCTGGTGATTTTCATGCGGAATTATCTTTGAAGTGTTGCATTTCTGTACCTTGGAATTTGATTTTGCATCATAGTTACTGGATAGAGTATCGATTGCATTTGAAAGTCCTCAAGATGAACAAGGTATTTCTATCTGTTCACTGTTGATTTCTTTTGTCTTATGATATTCGTTTTAAAATTGCTATCATTTATATGTATATTTGTTTTCACAACGCTTCCTTTTATATATCATTTCTGAGTATAATTGAAACGTTATTTTTCATAGTTACATGTAGATGGTATTACAATGATGAATGCAATATGTTAATACAACTATGTTTAATTTCTTAAACAGAGTTATCTTTATTTGTTTCTTCACATTTCAATTTAATTAATAATACATTTTCATGGTTATTGTTGAATTGGAACAATCTTACGTTGTATTCACATATAATTACCCAGGTTAGTGTTAGAATTTCTTTATCAGTATTTAGCTTAAATTAGATAGCTTTATTTCAGTTAATTTAGTCCCATTTCCACCCATCCCATCCAATCCATTTAGTTACAAGGAAACTGGTACTTTAAATCCAGTCGGAGCCACCATACCAAACGGAAAAGGAGTTGTCTTAAGGTCCCGACCGGGTGGTTTTCCCCAATGTTTGAAGCAGAGATTTTCTATTTCAGCAAGACCATACAAAAATAGCTTTGGAACATAAAAACCATAAAAAATAGATTCTCCCCAAATTCATCTTTAAATGGTCAAAATAAAAGGAAAACTAACCTTTCAAATGTGAAAAACTCTCATTCAATGCGTTATCAATGAAAACGTAATGCCTCCACAAAATTTCTCCAACAAAACCCATAAGACTTGATGTGATGTGAAGAATAGAAACAATGGTTGTTATTATATAGCGAAGATTGTGTGATTGCTTTAGCGTTTCGTGAATGTGGGATTAAAATTAAAACTAAGAAAATTAATATGTAGTGAATATTATAGGTTTATATTGACTTTTATGCAATGTCGGAAAAAATAAAAAATAAAAAATAAAAAATAAAAATAAAAATAAATAAATAAATAAATAAATTTCGATACGTAGTCAATGTTAAATCATTTAAACAAGGATTTCTTTTTAGTTTGGAAGAAATGCATGGAAGGAATATTTTGTGGATATTTTTAATAGAAAGTAAGGTAAAATATTTCAAGACCAATAATTTAGTAAAATGTTTTGAAATACAGTTTAGACGAATATTTTGGAGGGAAATATTTGAAATGAAAATTTTGGAGGGTAATTTTTTAGCGAAAATTTTTGGGGGGGAACTTTGGAGGGAGAAATTTTAGCGATAATTTTTCGGGGGAATTTTAGAGGGAAATTTTCAGTCTTTAAGCTATATATTGTCATTGGGAGAGAGTGCATTTGTATCATTGAACATCTTCTTGTAGAAAGTCATGGGTTCTTCTGATAGTGAAGATTTTCTTTCTATAGCATGAACATATTTGTCACGCAACAACTCTATTCAGATTGATGAATATAACAAGAGTTCGTTCACCATGAACAGAGAGTGGAATTTTCAACTTGGTCGTGATGCTAAGGATGATGAGAACAAAATTGATGAAGGGTAGAAAAAATAAATTTATGTAAATCGAGAGTCAATTATTCCACTTATTGTTAATCCTAAGTATTATGAGAGCACCATTGATGAAGGGCATGATGAAGAATTTCTAGAGTCAAAATTTGCACTTCATGCTAATCCTAAGGATTATGAGGGCACCATTGATGAAGGGGGGAATGAAGAATTTCTAGAGTCAAAATATCCACTTCGTCCTAATCCTAAGGATTATGCGAGCACCACTAATGAAGGGGGGAATGAAGAATTTCCAGATTTAAAATATCCACTTCATCCTAATCCTAAGGATTATGTGAGCACCACTGATGAAGAGGGGAATGAAGAATTTCCAGAGTCAAAATATCCACTTTGTCCTAATCCTAAGGATTATGCGAGCACTACTGATGAAGGGGGGAATGAATAATTTATAAAGTAAAAACATCCAATTCATCCTAATCCTAAGGATTATGTGAGCACCACCGATGAAGAGGGGAATGAAGAATTTCTAGAGTCAAAATATCCACATTTTCCTAATCATAAGGATTATGCAATTACCATTGATGAAAGAGGGGATGGATTTCCACAGCCAAAATTTCCACTTCATCCTAATCCTAAGGATTATGCGAGCACCACTGATGAAGGGGGGATGAAGAATTTCCATATTCAAATTCAACTTCATCTTAATCCTAAGGATTATGAGAGCACAACTGATGAAGGGGGGGATGAAGAATTTCTAATAAATAGAGATTCAAAGCATCCACTTATTCCTACTCCTAAGGATTATGAGAGCACCAGTGAGGATGGGGAGGGGCGAGATTTTGAATTTATAGTGAATAGATATTCAAAGCTTCCACTTAGGCCTAATCCTAAGGATTATGAGAGCACCACTTAGGAAGGGGAGGGTGAAGAGTTTCTTGCAAATGATAATTTTAGAGGCAATGATTTGAATAATGCATTTTATCTAGGTGAGCTTTTCAAAGGAACTCATGGTGATGAAGAATTGAATCCTCCAAGGGAAGCTTTTGAAATAATGGATAAAGATGGTGAATAATTTCGTCTCAGTCAGGTTTTCAAAAGTGCAGATGATTCTTGTAAATTTTTTTCTTCAAGTGAGGATGCAGCTGAATATTTTCCAAGCAATGATGCTGATGGATTTCTTAACAATGTTCATAATGATGATAGTGGGGATAATATTCCTCCTAATGGTGATGAAACTGATTTTACAAAGGATAAGGGAACGGTAAAGACGTTTCAAGAAAATATTGTAACTAGGAGTAGGAGTAGACCTTTTCATATGAATCCAAAAAATCTCAGTTATACAAGGGTTAGGACAACATATCTCACAAGCAAAAGTTTTTTCGTTCATCTGATTTCAAGTGAATGTTGTCGAAAGGATTGCTTGAAACATATGGATTTCAACTTTTCTTTGGATAAAAGGAAAAGATATTTGTCAATGAATAAAAGCATGAAAAATTCATATTTAGTGGGTTGCATGCAATCTACACTAGCAGGTTATGATTATCATATTGGGAATGTATTGATCTGCAGAAAGGCTTTCAAAATGTTGCGTTCAATTAGTAATTTTCATTTGTCAAGAATCCAAGAAAGACTGTAAAAGGATCCCACATATTATTCAAAAGTACGTTAGAAATGGGAGGTTGGGCCGTTAGAAAATACTGTTATGTCATGGATGAAAGACTTATTTTCAAAGCATCAAGAGTGTATGCCAAATAAATACACAATACATATTCCAGATAATTTCTCGAGACAAGAAATATACAAATTATACAAAGAATATGAAGAAGGTGCTGAAGGAGTTGGTAATTTTATTACATATTCATATTTTACAATGGTATGGAAGAATGAATTTGAAAATGTTCGTATTCCTAAGAAGACGAGGATGGGGGTTTGAAGTACATGTGCTTCTCTTAAAGTAAAAATATATAAATGTCAAGGGGAAGAAATAGATCTGTGTTCATAACATTATTTTTAAAAATTGGATAGTTATCAATTATGAAAATATATTTACTCATATGTTTCTTTTATTTTATGTGCACATTCCATTATCAAAGAACATCAAGAGAATCACAATCAACAAACAAGTGAAAGACAAAAATTGTATAAATATTGAAAGAAGTGTTATGATTATCCAAATAAATATTTTGGTTTGATAATTGATGGTATGGAACAAAAGAAAACACTTCTGCCATATTTTTCCAGACACCAAAAAATTTACAAGAGGAAAATTTCAATCAGTTTCACCTGGTTGGTTGTATGGTTTTTAATGAGAAGATGTTTCCAAGGGTTTACTTCACAGCTCCAAATATTCATAACGATGCAAATCAGACCATAACTATAATCCATGATGTGGTTACTCATTGGTATGGTATTCTTCCTGAATTTTGGTATGGGTTTCTATCCAAAATATATAAACCCCTCAATAGAGAGAGGTTTCCAATAGATGGGGATAGTGTACCATTAAATTCGCAAGAATGTAGTGAAATTTCAACCACTCCTTTCAGGTTTGGTGTGCACAAAATTTCGTACCACTAGCACACGTTATGTGAGTTATTGGTCGTCTAGTCGAAGGGCGATCCATATGGATCGTATATGATGCCTCTTTTGTAGCTTAGAAGCGCCTTCACGTCCATGGAAAAAGATGGTTCCCCCATCATATTCCATCCATTCAAAGGAAGACGTTGAACAAAAGTGAATCCACCCATCCGTTGATGAGATTTTGCATGATTCTGATGAACAAATCACACAAACATGATGAGAAAAACAATACATTTATGATCCATTTATCTCTCCAACTTCTTTCTTTCAAAGCCCAAGGTTGTGAGTTTTTTTTGTTATTCACCATGTTGAGCTAATTTATGTACCTAAATTAACACAATTATTTCTTATCAATCCGGGTTGTTTATGCTTTGAGGCAAGTTCACTATATGTGAAGATCAGATGTAATCAAACCTTGAAAGACAAGTTATTCAAAAGCTGAAAGTAATACATCCTATAATTCTAATTCAATTAGTTTAAAAAGAGGAAGAATATTGAAATGGTTCTTGACTCAAGAAGTCCACTTTCACCTCAATTACCACTTAATGAATCAGAGATTAAAGCTAAGAACTTAAGATGGATAAATTATTAATGAAAGAAACTCTTAACTTAAGAGACACATAAGGTATTCCATCATAATTCATTCATCTCAATATCAAAATCTCAATAAGAAACTACTTGCATACAAACAAAGGAAACTGGTTTTAATTCATCATTTTAGTAGAAGGGATGCTCAACTTGAACACCTGTTTTTCCAACTCGATAAAGTGATGAATAAGCTATGAACTAATGAAATCAATCACTATGCATGAACCATAAAGCAATCTGAAATAAAGCTTTGAAAAACCAGTTCTACAATAACCAAATTACAAGGAAATAAAACTAGTTAACAAGGAAGTGTACTTAGCTTGGAATGGGGGCCCTTCCACCCTTGCCTTGCACACTTGAGAGGTGATCTCAGAAGCTTAAATTCAGTTACACATCCATAGCATTGAACAGCAAAATAATAATAACATAAGTCTTCAAATTAGCTCCTCAATCCAAAGGTGTCACAGCATAAAAGTATATAAGTCAATAATACATAAGCCATCAAAGTTTTGGCTTTAAATAAGAAGTCTCATGAAACAAACTGATCTATATTCACTCAAAAAAACCCATCTACTCTCATCCACCTATCTAAGTCGAATTCATTACTCTTATCCCAAGAAATATGACCAATCCCATAGAATCTCAAAACTGCCCTATTTCTATGGGATTTCTGAATGACTAATCATGATTGACTAGCACCAAATGGGCCTAATAAAGCTTGTTCTGTTCGAACTAAGCATAGCTGGCTTAATCCTAGTTCCCAAGCTGTCCATCCATGCATTCAATTCGTGCCCAAGTGTCCTGCAACCACATCAACCATAGAGCTATTACGGGAATTTCTGAATCTGCCAATTTTGCACCAAAAACCAAACTTTCATAAAAACTTTAGAAATTGAAAAATTAAAATTAAATACCTGAATGGATATCAAATATACATCAAAATGGAATAAATGAAGGGAAAATGGATGGGAAATAGATGGATTAGTAAGTTTCTTTGAGCAAAAATAAGACCAAAACTAAGGCCCAACACACCATATATTTATAATCAGAGCAACAGTCGTCATATAAAGACCTGTTTGTGAAAATTGTAATGCAATGAGAAAATTTAGAGAAAATTGGGCCTATTGATCTTGACTCTGAAAAAGGAGAATGGAGACCAAATATTTTTCCAAATATTGATAGAAATTTAATCGTGCAAACTGCCAAGGAAATGGATGCATTGATTGATTTGATTTTTGGAAAACAAAGAAAGTATGAAGTCGAAATAAAAGTTGGAAAAAGAGAAGAAAAATGGGCCATTTGACTTTGACTGGGGAAAATATTCTAGATATCAATGGAAATATTTTGCAATTGATGGAAATTTAATGTTTTATATCTAGGAAAAAAATACAGGAGTAAGAAAATTGAATTTTGTTTTAGTTAATATAAATTCATTCATACTGGAAACCCAAAAAAAATGAAAAAGTGGGGAAATTCTATTTTTATTTCAATTTTTTCTATCACCCATACAAAAGTATCTTAAATTTTGGCGTTTTATATTTTTTCTTAATTTTGATTATATACTGTTAATATAAATAAATATATAGACTTAAAAAAAAAGTATTGTCTTTGTATGAAGAAATATCTTGATTATATATTTTTAAAAAATTTAAAATTAAAATTATTGTTATTATTATTATTTTAAATTCATTTTAATTTATAGAGTTTTATTAAATCATTTTCCAATTTAATTTTGAATATTAATATTTTTTTCAAAATAATATTTATGATTCTTTTGCACCTAGGGTTGTGGCGTGTTGGTTAGTGAATGTGCTACTAAGGTGTTCTTGCCATTGCTTAGGTCAAAGGTTCAATCCTCGCTTTGCTCATGCTTCATTTTTGGGGGAAGGGTAGTTGCACCTGGGGTTATAGTGGTAGCATATGGGTATCGACCCAAACCATTATGTTACTGATATGCCAAAAAAATATGGAAGAAAAAAATTTATTATTCTTTTATTTTCATTTTCATTTTTAATAAATTAACACATTATTAAAAGTGAAGGGAAATGCTAAAGTGAGCATGAACAAATGGGAAGAGGCATGATTAAATTTGTGCTAGGTAAACATTGCAATAATCATTGTCAAGTTGATTAATATTATAAACCATACTATTATAAATTATAAACCCAATATTAAACTTTAATATTGTAAATCAAATATTAGAAATCCCTAATATTAAAAACCTAAAATTAAACCAAGGGATTGTAAACCCAAGTTTAATATTATAAACCCAAGAGAATAATATTAAACCCTAGGATTTCCAACGAGGGTTTGGTTTGATGGTGAAGAGTGGGTTGTTAAGACACTCGTGCTGAAAGGTCACCAGTTCGAATCCTCCCAAAGGCAAAAAAAATCTAGCCATGATAAGGGTTGGTATGGCCGAGGTCGTGTGTGATCCTCGATTGATCTTGATGGCTTAGATGTCCCTCGGTCGTGGTTTCTCAGACCAAAGGTTTGGAGTGATTCCATGTTAGGACCACATAACCAAGCAAAAAAAAATATTAAACCCTAGGATTAATATTATAAACCCTATGATTTTAAATGTTAAGATTATGAACCCTAATATTAATGCTATAAACCCAAGATATCATTAATATTATAAATCCAAGAGATTAATATTAAATCCTAGGATTAACATTATAACCCCAAGGATTTATAAACATTGCAAAAATAATTGTGAGGTTGATTAATATTATAAACCATACTATTATAAATTATAAACCCAATATTAAGGTTTTGTAAATTGAATATTTAAAAACCCTACTATTTAAAATCTAGTACTAAACCCAAGCTTTGCAAAGTAACAATGTGACGTTGAATAAATTGCAGTATAATGTAACATTGTGACAATGAGTGTCAAAATTATTTTCGTAATGAGAGAATGTTTGTTGCAATTTGATGTTCGATACATTTTGTACCATTCCAATATCATAGTATTAAATCCTAATATAAAACCCTCACATTATAAAACCCAATATAATAAACCCTCAGATTAATGTTATAAACCCGTTATTAAAACTCAAATATTATAAACCCCAATGTTTAACCGAATTTTGTAATTTCGTAATGTGACAATGAATAAATTGCAATGTAATGTAATCTTGTGACAACGATTGTTAGATCGATTGTCTCATTGAGACAATATTTGTCATAACGTGATGCCAAAATTCTGTACCATTGCAATGTCACAATATTAAACCCCAATACAAAACCCTAACATTATAAAACCAAATATAGTAAACCTTAAGATTATTATTTGTTGGCTGGAGGGGTCTTGACCCAGGTTCAGAGGTGAATTTTTGCCAACAAACCCTTATATTATTGGCCCTTTCAGCAGTGACCTACTTCCACAGGTCAAAGTATCACCCGAAGCAGTATGGGTGGGTACTGGAACCAGGTTTCTGCACCCTGAGAGAGGATAGGTAATCCAAGTAGAGCTGCATCCAGCTTTATAATGATCGGATCGCCTATCTCAGAACTGGATCTATAGATCCCCTTCGCATCCACGTGTGCAAGGTCAACTATACTTACTGTGCTTAACAAATCATATGCTTCTAAAACAATAGTGTAGTATTACATAAAACATAACAGAATAGACCCAAAGGCATTAAAAAAACTTACACAATAATTTTGCATCTTAACACAGAATATGCATAATACAACAGCTGTCAAAGATTCACATAGACAATACACATGGATTCAGTTACTCAAACACCCTTTCTCATTCATTAATTCTTCAGTTCCTTCTTGCAATACCCAAACCCGACCTGCGCACACAACAGTAGGGTCCGCACACAACAAGACTTGGGATCTCCGCGCACACAGCCAGTAGGAGTCCTTTCCCCAAAAACAAAAACAGATCTACTAAGCCACAATTCACATCAAGATCTCATTCTCCTCCCTTACAATTCAAAATTTATTTCTATTTATAATAATCTAGCGTAATATTTCCTATGGTCCGCAAACCATGGTTTGCGGACTCTAGGTCTACCCTTTGACCCGTTACAATGCTTTCGGGGCTTTGACCCACCCCAAAACCCCTACGCTAGACTAATTATACTAAAAAATATACAAAATCAGACTAGTTTCGCAGCTTGTAGGAGACCCTCTTCCAACATTATTATAAACCCTAAGATCATAAACCTTAAGTTTAATATATTAAAACCTAGCATTATAAACTCAAGGGATTAATAAACGTGAAGGATTATTGATAGATTATTGATATTATAAACCGAAGGGAATAATATTAAACCATAGGATTAATATTATAATCCAAAAGATTACTATTATAAACCTGATAATAAACCCTAATATTTTAAATACTAATATTATAAATTATAAACCCAATATTAAAAGCCCTAATATTACAACCCTAATGTTAAACCCCAATTTTGTAATGTAACAATGTGATGTTGAATAAATTACAATGTAATGTAACATTGCGACAATGGTTGCGAGATTGATTGTCGTATTGAGAAAATGTTTGTCGCAATGAGACATTGGATACATTATTATACCATTCCAATATCACAATATTAAATCCTAATATGAAACTCTAATACTATAAAACCCAATAAAATAAAATCTAATATTAATATATTAAACCCTTTGATTATAAACCTAGGGTTATAAACTCAAGGGATTAATAAACCGAAGGGATTATTGATATTATAAATGTAAGAGATTATAAACCCAAGGGAAACATATTAAACCGTAGGATTAATATCATAAACCTTAATGTTATAAACCTTAAGATTATAAACCCTAATATTAGTATTATAAATCCAAGGGATTATAAGCCCAAGGGATTATGAACATTGCAACAATGATTGATAGAATAATTAATAGTATAAACCTTGGGATTAATGTTAAACCATAGGATTAATATTATAATCTCGATGATTAATATTATAAACCAAATAATAAACCCTAATATTGTAAATATTAATATTATAAATTATAAACCCAATATTAAACCTTAATATTATAAACTCAATATTGCAATAATGATTGTCAAATTGATTATTGTAATGAGAAAATGTTTGCCGCAATGTGACGTTGGATACATTTTTGTACTATTCCAATTTGAGAGTATTAAATCCTAATATAAAACCCTAACATTATAAAACCCAATATAATAAACCCTAATATTAATTTTATAAACTCTAATATTAAACCTTACTATTATAAATTATAAACCCAATATTAAACCCTCGTATTATAAAACCTAATATTAAACCCCAAATTTGTAATGTCACAATGCGTCGTTGAATAAATTGTAATGTAATGTAGCATTAATCTAAACATTTATAATATTAGTCTTAGGGTTTATAATCCTATGGTTTAATATATTAAACTTATGGTTTGATGTAATAATATTATGATTTTTAATGTCATGTTTTATCATATTAATCTTAGGGTTTGTAATATTAATCTCAAAGTTTATAATATTAGTCTTAGGCTTTATAATCTCACAGTTTGATATATTAAACTCAGATTTTGATATAATAATATAATGTTTTTAATCTTATTATTTATCATATTAGTCTTAAGATTTATCATATTGAATATATTTTAATACCATTCCAACATCAAAATATTAAAATCTAATATTAAACCAAATATTATAAACCTACTATTATAAAACCTAATATTATAAACCTTAACTTTAATATATTAAATCGTAATGTTAATACTATAAACCTTAAAATTAATATCTTAGTATTCTAAAACCTTAATATTAAACCAAATTAATCCAATATTATAAATCGTAATAATATAAACCTAACATAATATTAAAACATATTATAATATCATCATGCTAATTTATAAATTATTATATTAATATATAGTTACTAATATATTATTAAGTAGTTATTATGTTATTATTAATTTGTTAATATTGATTATTATTATGCTATTAATTTTAATATTATGTTAATAATAATAAATTTTTTTCTCTTTTTTGTGAAGGCTCGTTTTATATCACTGCATCAAAAATTTACATACATTTTCCCTTAATGCTAATGGTGGCCTTGTTGGAAATCGGCCCAACAACACTAGCACAAGTTTAGTTTCTTGGGAGAAAGGAACAAAACTTTCAAACTATGACTATTTGGATGAGTGTCATGAAGACATTGATTCTGTTCACATAGGAAATTTGGCGTTCATCCAAATTTGGAAATTTGGCATTCATCTACTCCTCTACAAATAAACTATAGTGTCCACCCTTTATAGACAGGGAGACTAAAATTCGAGAGAAAAACTGTGCTAGCCAAACTCGAAACAGGGTACTGAGTGACACTAACATGCCATAATTATAATTATATTTTTCATTAAATATAATTATAAAATTAATGAAAATATGTGAATTTTCGTATTGTGGAAAGATGAATCACATAAACAAACTATATTCATATATTTTGAAAGGAAAATGTGAGCATTAGTTATTTTAAAGTTTTTTAAGTCGACAAATTGACCAAAATTCAACACACACTTCCAACAATTGAGGACTATAAATAGTGTGAAATAGCAAATATGAAAATATAAAATAATCCAAACAGAAGTGTGTAATATATTTTTAATAATGTGGATGTCTCCTAAAATACTGATGCATTATTTCTTCTTAACTATCTAGGTCTTAACATAAATCTACTAAAAAACTACACCCATGATACAAGGGTTACAATCCGATCATGAAGACCCCCACAAATATATTGTATAGGTAAAACTTCGGGGTTTACCCTTGGAATTAGAGACAAAACACTAGCTTTCTCTACCATGCATTTGATTGGAAAGCTCGCGATATCTTGATCCTAGATGCATGAGATTCGTTGATAAGCTTATCACTTGCGCTACTTGTTGAAGTGAATTTCCCAGGAGGACTTTGCCCTAGTTCATTGATCTCGAGTAGAATGGGGCTGCTCTGGTGAGCACATTGACTACTCGGACATTCTGGTGCCTCAGTGCCACAAGGCAGGCCACATGATGAAAATATGCCCTGAAGCCATCCTTCTTCATGGCGTTCAGGGACCACAACGATGGTTTGCGACATTGGCTTCTCTCCACAACATGCTACTATGGCGCCTCCGATCATGGGTATGGTTTCTTACTCCCCATCCATGTTTTCTCATCTTCGACTCTGTACCAAAATAAATCCTCATATCAATCCACACTCCCCTCCTAGCATCTACCCAACACCCACTTCAACATCCTCCAGACCCTTTTCGATGGACCACAATCCAACCCAGCAAGGTCCACCCATGCAATGTGGGAGCACCACAGGATGGCAATGCTTCTTTAACGTGAACATTCACCCACCATGCCTCCACCAGCAGAAATGTCTCTTCCGTACAGCATCACACTCGCTCTTGATCCACAATGACCCTTGATTCCCCACAATTAAATTGGAAGTGATTATGACTTCCTCTTTATGAACCTTGATAGCCGAACATGGCCACCCACATAGTCCATGATGGTCGGGCCAAAGCATCTTCCCCCAAAATATTCCTGGATCTACGCATGAACATCATTGTCGGTAGCGGGAGAAACGACGATCGCCATTTTTGGGGTATACAAAAACCCGCTCACTTTTCTCGATGTAAATTCGAATGGAGTTTGCGACATTCCTATCATCTCCACTTTCGACAGGGAACTTAGAGCGAGGGCACACCCTCCCCCTCCCTGAACCATGAATAAAATTTTGTCACTTAATCTTCATGGACTTGGAGATCACTCTAAGCCTACTGCCTTAGAAACATTTTTTGCAAAGAATTCTCCCTCCATTGTTTTCTTCTAGGAAACCATATGCTATATGAAAAATGTCATTCCATACTTCCTCTCCATCAAAGCCGAGGTGGAAAATAATTGGCATTGACTCATCGGGGTTATTGGGTAGAATTATTATTATGTGGGATCCCTCTTTCGCAAACTTCCATGCTTACGATCTTTTCCCAGAATCCTAATATGCGCGAGAATCCATGACTAATCTTCTCGCTTCCATTTGATTAACATGTATGCCCCTTGCCTCAACCATGTCAATTTCTAGTCTCACATCCAATCAAGCAACATTCTCGCGTATCCCAAGTTTTATTTGGTTGGGGATATAAATGCCATGGTGACAATATCTAAGTGTTGGGGTACTACACGATCGTTTGGATCCACTTGTTGAAATAATTTCCAACATTTTTGCTTGACCATAATTTAGTTGACATCGGCCCCTCGCCTCTCCTTCGACTTGGAAAAAACCACAAAGTGGGAATTGAATACATTGGCAAGCAATTGGATAGGTTCCTTTTTCATGAGGTAGTTCTAGAGATCCTTAGGGATATGTGTTCTCGAATATTATTCTCTCAAATTTCAGATCACGAACTGTGTTTTCTTCTCGATGGAGACTGTATCGGTATACAAAGGAATCCCTTTCAAATTTAACTTTCTCTAGCTAGAAGACCCCCGCATTCCTAAACATGGTTAAGGAAATCTAGACTCTCCCTAGGGCTAATCTAGGGAACTTCCATCCCACAAAAAAGACTTCGTGAACTAGAGAAGAGGATCGAGGCTTGGGAGAAACGAAAAAAAGGCTCATATTGTAATGGAACTCTGGAATATCAGCAGGAAATTGGGAATATATATGAATCTATGGATGTTGGGATGCACGATGGGCAAGTGATGAAAAAATATTCACACTTGAAGACAAAAAAAATTGGCCATACTTAAAAGCGAGAGGAACTCGCTTGGAAGCTTAAGAGTCGAGCGGTTTGGATCCGTGAGGGAGACCATAACACAAAAAATTTTCCACCATTTTTCCAATGGCCGCAGGAACCAAAATAATATATGGAAAATCGAAGGGGAGGATGGCACGACTCTCCACTGTTCGCATGACATCGAAGGGTGGCTTGTAAATATTTCTCCGAACAATACGAGGCGTAGAGATGGGGTCGATCTTGTGGACCAATTTTGGGCACTTGATAAATATCCAAAAATGTTTGATGTGAGTCGATCAATAAGGAGTTAAGTGGCCCAGATGAAAAATACAGGGAAATAATGGTTGTCGCTCAAATCATTTTCCTAGAGATAAAAAGCCCGACCCTGGGATGAGTGAGCGATGGAACTATTTATTCACTTCTTTGAGATTTTGGCCGATGACTTACTTCAAGTTGTTGAAGATTCCAAAATCACGGGGAAGAGTTCCAGGGAGATATAAACTCCACTTTCATTGTGTTGATTGCAAAGACAACTAACCATAAATCCTTCGATGAATTTAATTCGATATCGCTTTGTAATGTGGTTTACAAGTTTATATCTAAGGTGATCGCTAAATGAATTATTGGGTCTTTTTCTTCGCACATCTCTCGTGAAACAAATATGGTTTCCCTTTCGAGGGTAGACTTATACATGACGCTAATAGCATTGGCACGGGGAAGGATTAAACTCAATATATACTAAGAAATTGAAATCAATTATCATGAAGATAGATCTACATAAGGCCTATGACAACATTAGCTGGTCCTTTGTTCGTCTTGTCCTACACAAAGTCTATTTGGAACCTCGAAATGTTAGATGGATACTTCATTGCATCTCTCGGTTTCGGTTCTCGAGTCATCGTTAATGGTCTACCTTCGAATTTTTTAGGGTTGGGCGAGGACTTTGGCGGTGCTCCCTCTCCCCCGCTTATATTCATCCTCATCATGGATGGTTTAAGTCTCCATATCTAGGATTTGAAGCGTAGGGGGTTGTTCTCCGACATAAGCATCTCCGAGGATATCGCCATATGGAACTCATTTTTTTGTTGATGACATTTTAATATATGGAATCATATCTTGTGCTCATTGAGTTTGCTCTTCATTATACCCTGTTGGGATTTGGGGCCACTTCAGACTTGATGGTTAGTGGCACAAAGTCTCTCATATTGGTTGGACGAGGACATAAGGATGACATACAGATCATTGCAGGCCTCTTTCATATGCCTCTCGTGCCTATATCCGAGGTGTTCACATACTTAGGGGTTCTTCCTTAAGCCTTGAAAATACTGCAACAAGGAGTGGCAATGGTTATTAGAGAAGCTCCAATGAATATTGGGCTTATGGTCCAACATATGGTTATCCTCGGGGGTTCGACATATCCTAACATGAGGCGGTTCTCTCGCAGTTCGTCGTTTCATCGGGCACATCTCTTTCATATCTCGAAATATATTATCTCTCAAATTTCGGAGGATCATGGAAGGGTTCATGTGGTCGGGGGACAAAGGGGCCTTCTAAATTGCACCTTTGTCGTCCGGGACCGGATCACACTTCCAAATTCTATGGGGGGGGATGGGGTCTATTAGAGATCAAGTCTTCACACAATCCCTTCTTGCAAAAATCATTATGGCAGGGCTCTAACGAGAGATGGTATTTGACCTCTTCTTTTTTAGAAGTAAGTACAAAATCCATTACAATTTGCATTCTTTTCTCGAGACAGGGGCCTTCCTAATATTACGGGAAGCTCCATTATCATCCTAAGCTCGGGCACATCTCTACACTCATCGTGATGGGCTCAATGGAAGTTTTGGAATGGACACAATATCATTACTAGGTATCGATGGTATCTCGAGGCTCCCTACGGATTTTCACATACATCGGGCTACTTCGACACGCTCTTATGTAGAAGGGATTATTTTTTCTATCCCAATTCATTTTGTTTTGGCAACAAGGGTGCCACTGTCTAGAAATATGCACAAAATCTCGGCCTAATTGGACCCACACAAGTAATGTGGAATCATGTAATAGTGGATTTAAAAATATGTCTAGACTATGCCTCAATCCCACTCGGGACCAAATTTATTAGGCTAGTAGAACAAAAAGGGGAGCCATTGATGTATTAGAGTTATACAACAATATGATCTCCTCCTCCTAGTTGTGCTACAATCATCCTTTCCTCATTACCTTACGGAAGTAAAACATCCCTCCGAAGATCATCCCGTTCACTTGGCTTTGTCTTGGAAAAAACTAAATTCTTACCGGGACAATTTGGCCAAGGGAGGGTTCTAGGGTCGAGGGATTTGTATTTTTTTGTAAAACGAGGACTCGAATCTATTTCTTATCTATTTCTTCAATGCTCTGTTGTCTTGGATATATGGTCTATGTTTTCTAATCTCTTACGGGAACAAAAGTTGGAGGCAGATTGGTATATTACAATGTATCCATAGTTGGTCACATAAGGACCTAAGATATAACTCACTTCCTTCCTTCCTCTTTTGGGAAGTATGGTTGGCTCGGAACAAGCTCATTTTTGAAGGAAATAAGTTGGCACCTCTCAGGGATCTACCACATGATCATGGCTTGGTTAAACACACAAGAGACTCTTCCCTCTCCTACCACAGATCTCTCCTATAGACTTCGGCCTCCCCAGGTGAGCATCCCAACTGGTTACTTCAATGGAGTAGAACAATAGGGGACTTGGGGTTGTGGAGCTTGGATCAAGGCTGGAGCAGGGGAGAACACTACTACATTCAGCTGGAGCAGGGGATCGAGGTACCAACACAAAGTCGGAGCTACTTTCACTTTGGAGCCTACTATGGTTTTCCTACAACACATAGATCCAAATTTTTTCCATATATGGTGATGCCAATCTCTGTCATTGATGGGATAAATGGCATCTCATTTTTTCAACCTCGAGACTTCTCAACTAGACAAACATAGTACATTACCTCCTTCGGCATATGAATTCACCTCCTCTACAACACATCTATAGTGAGGCTAACACGCGGGCAAGAAAACTATCCAAGCGGGGTTGGATGTCCCCTTCGGGCACATACACGTCTAGCATTTGCGTGATTCTAGCTAGTATGGACTCCTATACTCTGCCCCTGCCCTAATTTTTTGTTTTTGCCTCTTTTTTCATTCTATGTTTTTCGATGGAGATAGGCTCTTACATGTTTGTGTTTATAGTTTATGGTAATATGCATTTATAGTTTATGTTTATGGTTTGTAAAAATTTCGAGTTGATAGTTCACTGCATTTCATTTTTTTGGCTTGTAAAGATCATTCCACAATCTCTATCATGCTCACATCTAGAACAAATGTTTTGCATTATGTTTAGAAGGGTGGCATAGGCACACCATCCGGGTTTATTTGAGCACATTTGTCATCAGTTCTTAGTGAGGTGTCCTATTGGGCGATGCATACAAGTTCTTATATATGCAAATGTATTGTTTTATTGCAATCATATAAAAACAAACGTTTTTCTCCTACGACAAAAGAAAGAAAGAAAGAAACAGAAAGAGAAAGAAAGAAAAGAAAAGAAAAAAAGAAAGAAAGAAAGAAAGAAAGAAAGACAAGAAAAATACGGGTGTTTAAGAATTTATTAAGCTCTCCTTTCACAGAGATGAAAAAACTAATAAAATGTATATATTAAATTTTTCAAGGCATTAAATATTTAATAAACCAACTACATATATGTGTGTGTATATATATATATATATATTATAAAATATGAATGTATTATAAAATATTTTATTAAAATTTAGTTTTATATTATTAATAATAAATTTTATATTTTATCTATTATTGGTGTAAATTTAGATTTGTGTTATTAATGGTCAATTTATTTTTAATGAGATTTTGTTTAACATTACTTTTATTATAATTTTAAATTATTATAACAACTAACCTAGATCCATTTTAACTCTGGATCTATCGAAGGGATAGAGAGGGATCAAATCTCTTAAGGTGCAAACCACTTGTTCGAGTGCAAAACTTGAGGAAAGGTTTGCACCTCGAGAGATTTGATCTCTCTCGGGCTTGATAGATGCGAGAGTTAAGATGGATCTATGATGGTTTCAGTAGTGTGTGGCCAAGGAAAATATATGGAAGATACGATTAATTTTATCAATAATATGTAAATATATATAATATTAATATAATCATTTTAAATATGCTAAATATGTCTAAGATTAACCTTGTCATTTTAATTTTAAATTTTTCTTAGTTACCTTAGTTTGTTGAGATGATAAATATTGTTAATAACTTTAATGATGAAAAAATGACGAAATAAAAAATTTTGAACCCAAAGTGACAATAATAGTGGTGAATGATAGAAAATGTGAATAATAAGAATGTAGTCAATTACACATAGTCTTCATTCTAATCAATCTCAAACTTTTTTCCTCTATTATTCTTATTGTCACACTTGTTAGATTTGTCATATTTTCATATCGTTTATATGAAAAGGATAGTTGAAATCGCAAACCATTTAAATCTTTAGCTCGAGTTGTTGTAGTAGACATCATCCCTTGTCTCTATTTATCTCCAATATTAATGCTTACATTGAAATCCAACTCTATTAATCTAACCCTCCCTCTCTCCTTCTCTCCCCCCTTATCTCCATCTCTCCTTCTCTGTCTCTTTATCTCATCCCAAAACCTAAATACTCTCTCTCCATCTCTCCCTTGTCACTCCCTCTCTCTCTCCACTTCTCACTCTCTATATCTTTCTTCTTCCAACCCTCTCTCCCCCCCTCCAACTCCATCTCTCTATCCAACCCTCTCTCCTCCTCTCTCCCTCCATCTCTCTTCATCTCTCTCAAGTCCTCTCTCTCGTTATTCCTCTCTCTCCCTTACTCTCCCTACCCCTCTCTCTCTCTCTCTCTTCCCTCCAATCATTTCTCTTCCCCCCATCACTCTCTTACTCTTCTCTATCTCACTCACTCCTCTCCCTCTCTCTCTTCATTTCTCCTCTCCCCCCCTCTTTCGAGTTTATCCCCATCTCTCCCTTTGTCACTCCCCCTATATCTCTCCACCTATATCACTCTATGTATTTTTTCTTCCCTCCCATATATATCTAGAGTTTAATATATATCATGATATATTAATATATATTATAATATAACAAATTTAATATTGTATTAATTCAAAATTATTAAATTTAATAATATCAATATTATAATATATTAATATGAATATTAGATTTAATAATAATAATAATAATAATCTTTTTAATATTAATATTATGGTTAATAATGTCTTTTTTTGGCATGGTATTAATAATAATTTGGCCCATGGTATTTATGCTTCACCTAAATAAAACATCTCTTTTTGAGTGTTTGTAAATATAAATAAGATTATGGAGTAAATATACAAAAAGAGATTTTATATTTTACTATATCTACGGTTATTTATATTTATATTTATTTATCGACTCTATCTTTTATATTTATTTATTTATCATGTACTAGTTTATTTGTATATTTTGTTTATTGTGTAGAGACGCATCCCCTACGACATATGACCAGATGTCGGGTGTGTCATGTCCTCAATATCGGCTTACCTCGATATTGGGACTTAAATTTCAAATTAAAATAAAAAATAAAAAATAACAATCGTGTCGCTTAACAAATAAATTTTAAAGAGTCGTATAAATAAACAAAGAGATGATTTAATGATGTTTGAGTTGGATCTTAAAGCCTATCTATGACATAATGCGGTTCGAACTGAAGCTCGATCTATATACAATGTAGGTTGGATGAAATTCTTTCCTCGAAACCATACTGGCCCCATTCCATGATCAGTTGCCTCTCCTGTTTTTCTTCATAAATGTTTAGAAACTCTTTAAAAGGGTACTTCTAGTTTATTTGTATTTTTTGTTTATTGTGCTGAGAGGCACATCTACGACCATATGACCCCGATGTCGGGTGTGTCATGTCATCAATATCGTCTTACCTCAATGTCGGCTTAAATTTCAAATTAAAATAAAAAAATAAAAAATAACAATCGTGTCGGCTTAACAAATAAATTTTAAGAGTCGTATAAATAAACAAAGGAGATGATTTAATGCTGTTTGAGTTGGATCTTAAAGCCTATCTATGACATAATGCGGTTGAGCTGAAGCTCCCGATCTATATACAATGTAGGTTGGATGAATTCTTTCCTCGAAACCATCCGGCCCCATTCCATGATCCGATTGCCTCTCTCTGTTTTTCTTCATAAATGTTTAGAAACTCTTTAAAGGGTGATCGGATTAATTTATTTGGAATCTTAAACTCACGAACAATTTAACAATTTCCTTCCCTTCGAACCTAGGAGCTCTTCTAAAAACTTTTCACCTCACCGGGGATTCTTTAATGTCTACTTAGCGTTACAATTTTTATTTATTCCAGGATATTGACTCTCCATACGTAAATAGAAGACACACAACAATGCAAGATAAAATGCACTATGCAGATATAAATCCAAGGAGAGACGCCATTGAGATGAAAATCCCCAGCGCTTTCATAAGAAACCCTAACTCATCCTATCGAGCTTTGCCCGAATATTGATAGCAAGCGATCACGGTTGAAAATGTTTCGTATCAAACATTATTCAACGCAAAGCACGATAGCAAGATTTTTCGAGTAATTGAATGGCCACTGAGATTCGGTTCTAAAGCGTACGGCGTAAAAATGTACAAAAATGTTGCAAGCACCAATTAATGACAAAATTATGCAAATCATGATGGTGCAAAGGAAGTTCTGATTATTAGATTATAGATGGAAGAACCTTTCCTATAGGAAGTTCATTACGTTCATGATGGAGTGTGTTTTACCTAGTGATTTTGTCTTTATAATTCGACTCCAATTGTTGATTTCGAGTCCAAACTAAACTCATTCTTTGCAAGCCGAGGACGGTATTTGTGATTTTCCAACCGTGGAGTCTCCTATCACTACCACCTTAAACATGTAATCAATTCTCCGATTGTAATATCCGTACGTACTCGCCATCCTGAGGCTCAAAAAACCCAACTTGAGCTCAAATATCAAAACCGCTAACCAAAGAAGCAAATAAAAAACTTTGAGTTCATCGATAACATAAAAGAATGTTTAATTCTCACTGAGGAGAAAAGATTAAATATTGATAATATTGATAGAAGACATATTATTACTATCAATATTAAATTAATAGATTTAATAGACATCTTATTATTGTTATATTAATGCATTTAATTTATTTACTTCTTATAAAAGTAAATTCCTGTTAATTTAATTTAATACTAAATTAATCGAGATTAAGTAAATTATTTACCTTTATATTGTTATATTCAATCTCCATTTAAAGATATATTTGGTATATATATACATATATACTATCAATTTCTATCATCAATTTACTTTTAATTTATGTCTTAGGCAATATTGATAGAAGACATATTATTACTATCCTCGAAAATAGAAATGTAAAAAAAAACCATTATTATCCCTAATATTAATATCAAAATAATAATAATAATAATAATAATATTATTAAATCTAATATTCATATTAATATTATTATATTTAATAACTTTATGTCTTAGGCAATATTGATAGAAGACATATTATTACTATCCTCGAAAATAGAAATGCCAAAAAAACCATTATTATCCCTAATATTAATATCAAAATATTAATAATAATAATATTATTATTAAATCTAATATTCATATTAATATTATTATATTTAGTAACTTTGGATTAATACTAATATTAAATTTTTCTATATTATTATATACATTAATGTATCATGATATATATTAACTCTAGATATATCTGGAAGGGAAGAACAAAGACATAGAGTGATAGAGGTGGAGAGATAAAGGGAGTTAGAAGGAGAGATGGGGATAAAACAACGAGAGGGGAGAGGAGGAATGAAGAGAGAGAGGGAGAGGAGTGAGAGAGGTAGAAAAGGGTACGCGAGAAAGAGGGAGACATAAATATGGAGAGAGGGATGGAGATAGTGAGAGGATTGGAGGGCGAGAGAGAGAGAGAGAGAGAGAGAGAGAGTTATGGGGGGAAGAGAGAGGATTAGAGGGAAAAGAGAGAGATGGGGAAGAGAGAGGGAGGTAGGAGAGGAAGGGAGAGAGAGGAAGGAAGAGAGAGAGGAGAAGAGAGGGAGGGAGATAGGAGGAGAGAGGGGGAGGGATAGAGAGATGGAGTTGGAGGGAAGAATAAATACATAGAGAGCGAGAAGTGGAGAGAGAGAGGGAGTGAAAAGGGAGAAATAGAGAGAGCATGTGTATGTTTTTGGGTGAGATAAAGAGAAAAAGGAGAGATGGAGGGAATGGGGGGAGAAGGAGAGAGGGAGGGATATATTGAGCTGAGTTTGAGGGGTGAAAAGAGGGAGAGAGAGGGAAAGAGAGAGATATAGACATGGGAGAGAAAGGGAGAAAGGGGAAGGAAGAGAGAGAGGATGTGAGAGAATGGAGAGAGGAAGGGAAGGAGAGATGGAGTTGGAGGGGGGGGAGAGAGGGAAGGTGATTTATTTCACTAGAGAGAGATGGGGGAAGAGAGAGGGAGGTAGGAGAGGAAGGAAGAGAGAGAGGAGAAGAGAGGGAGGGAGATAGGAGGAGAGAGGGAGGGATAGAGAGATGGAGTTGGAGGGAAGAATAAATACATAGAGAGCGAGAAGTGGAGAGAGAGAAGGAGTGAGAAGGGAGAATAGAGAGAGCGTATGTATGTTTTTGGGTGAGATAAAGAGAAAAAGGAGAGATGGAGGGAATGGGGCGAGAAGGAGAGAGGGAGGGATATATTGACAGAGTTGGAGGGTGAAGAGAGGGAGAGAGAGGGAAAGAGAGAGATATAGACATGGGAGAGAAAGGGAGAAAGGGGAAGGAATAGAGAGAGTATTTGAGAGAGAATGGAGAGAGGAAGGGAAAGAGAGATGGAGTTGGAGGGGGAGAGAGGGAAGACAATTTATTTCACTAGATGGATTGATTTCATTGTGGATGGTGATTTCTAATGCTATTTTATTTCTTTCACTATATGCATTGATTATAGTGTAGATGTTGAGAGAGAGAGAGAGAGAAAAGAAAGAGGATTGGAGAGAGAGAGAGAAAGGGAGAGAGAGGAAGGACAAGAGAGAGGACTTGAGAGAGAGGAAGAGAGTGATGGGGGAAGAGAGAAAATTGGAGGGAAAATATATATATATATATATATATATATATATATAGAGAGAGAGAGAGAGAGAGAGAGAGAGAGAGAGATGGATTTAGAGGGGGAGAGAGGGAGGGAAGAAGAAATAAAGAGAGATTGATAAGTGGAGAGAGAGATTAAGTGACAAGGGAGAGATGGAGAGAGAGTGTGTATGTTTTCGGGGATGAGATAAAGAGACAGAGTGAATGAGATATGAAGGGAAGGGATGAGAGTAGGAGAGAGGTAGGGATATAGTAACAAAGTTGGAGGGTGAAAGAGAGAGCAATAGAGATGTAGGAGAGAAATGGAGAGATAGGAAGGAAAGGGAGGATGTGACGAGTGGATAGAGGGAAGGAAACAAAGATGTACTTCGAGGGGGAGAGAGGGAAAAAGATTTCATGCACTAGATGAATTGATTTCAGTGTAGATGGAGATTTCTAATCCATTTTGATTGCTTGCACTAGATGCATCGATTTTTAGTGTATATGTTTATTTATAATTATATTTAATTTCTTGCACTATATGCATTGATTTCAATGTAGATGATTGCTAATCCTATATGTTTTCTAGCAATAAATGCATTGATTTCAATGTAGACGATGATTTTTTATCCTATTTGATTCCTTGCACTAGATGCATTAATTTCGAAAGTGTAGATGTTGATTTCTAATTATATTTGACTACTTCCACTAGATGCACTCGATTTCAATGTACATGATTTCTAATTGTATATGATTTCTTGCACTAAATGCATCGATTTTAGTATAGATGGTGGTTTATAATTGTATATGATTGCTTGCACTAGATGCATTGGTTTTAGTGATGTTGGTTTCTAATATTATTTTCTTACTTGCACTAGATACACTAATTTCGATGTAGATGTTGATTTCTAATCCTATTTGATTACCTTGCATTAGATGCATCCATTTCACTTTGTAGATGTTGATTTCTGATTTGATGTAATTGGATGTACATTGATGGTACATTAATTTTAAAGTGATTGGATTAACATTGTGCATTAACAATGTACATTGTGCATTAAAATTATTGACAATGTACATTTATTTTTATGTTTTAGTAATTCAACATATTAATATCGAAGAGAAAGAGAGAAAATGTATGATTTTTAGTACAATAGTTCCAAAAAAATATTTAAATGATTTATGATTTCAGAGCAAGTTATTTTTCACTGCTGGACATCACAGGGATTCACGTGAAAAGGAGAGAAGGTTGTTTTCGTTGTCATAAAGAATTCGGTGATAAATTATGTATTTTTCATGTATTTTTCAATATATTCTTCATATCACATTTGAATGATATGATACGTGTATTTGTTATTTAATATATTAATTATTTCATTTTTTTTATCACCAAACATATTTATATTAATAACATTTGTTAGAATTTGTATTTTTAATCTTTAATAATCTCGAAAAAATGTGACGTTGATGCCTCCAAGCTGGAACGGCCTAGATCCATCTTACTTTGGATCTATCATGCGCGAGAGGGATCAAATCTCTCGAGGTGCAAACCTTTCCTCAATTTTTTTCACTCAAAAAATAGGTTTGCACCTCGAGAGATTTGATCCCTCTCACGCATGATAGATCCAAAGTAAGATGGATATAAGTCTGGTTTTACCATAGCCCCAAAGTAAGTATAAAAGAGGTTTTATTTATTTACCATATCTCTCGTTTTATTTATATTTATATTTATCTATCATATCTTTCGAGTAAATATGAAAAAGGTTTTATTTATTTACCATATGTCTATACATTTCTTCCATACTGGATTGTACCTTGTCTCTTAGCACAATAAACTTTAAATAATTTAAATTTAATTATGTCTAATTAATAATAAATATATTTTTAATATGATTATAGTGAGATTTTGTTTAACAATATTTTTATTATAATTTTAAATTATTATAATAATAAATCTTAGATGTTGTGAATTTAATTTTTTATTATTAATTGTAGATATATTTTCAATATTACTAAGATATTTTGTTTGACAATATTTTTGTTATTTACCAAGTGTTTACCTTTTTTTTCATTATACTTACCCATCGAGGATTCCCCATCATATTCCATCGATTCAAGGGAACATAAGTGAACCCACGTCCCATTTGTTGATGAGCTTCATGCATGAATATAAAGCCAAAATCAATTATTAACCTTGTCATTTTAATTTTAAATTTTTCATAGTTACCTAAGTTTGTTGAGATGATAAATATTGTTAATTACTTTAATGATGAAAAATGATGAAATAAAATTTTTTGAAGCCAAAGTGACAATAATAGTGTTGAATGATAGAGAATGTGAATAATAAGAATGTAGTCAATTACACATAGTCTTCATTCTAATCAATCTCAAACTTTTTTCCTCGATTATTCTTATTGTCACACTTGTTAGATTTGTCATGTTTTCATATCGATTATATGAAAAGGATAGTTGAAATTGTAAACCATTTAAATATTTAGCTCGAGTTGTTGTAGTAGATATCATCCCTTGTCTCTATTTATCTCCAATATTAATGCTTACATTGAAATCCAACTCGATTGTACTTTATCCCTCCCTCTCCTTCTCTCCCCCCTTATCTTCATCTCTCCTTCTTTGTCTCTTTATCTCATCCCAAAACCTAAATACTCTCTATCCATCTCTCCCTTTTCACTCTCTCTCACTCTCCAATTCTCACTCTCTATATATTTCTTCTTCCAACCCTCTCTCCCTCCAAATCCATCTCTCTATCCAACCCTCTCTCCTCCTCTCTCCCTCCATCTCTCCTCATCTCTCTCAAGTCATCTCTCTCTCTCTCTCTCTCTCTCTCTCTCTCTCTCTCTCTCTTCAATCCTTTCTCTTCTCCCATCACTCTCCTACTCTACTCTATCTCACTCACTCCTCTCCCTCTCTCTCTTAATTTCTCCTCTCCCCCCACTATCAGTTTATCCCCATCTCTCCCTTATCACCCCCCCCCCTATCTTTCCACCTATATCACTCTATGTAATTTTTTCTTCCCTCCCATATATATCTAGAGTTAATATATATCATGATATATTAATATATATTATAATATAACAAATTTAATATTGTATTAATTCAAAGTTATTGAATTTAATAATATCAATATTATAATATATTAATATGAATATTAGATTTAATAATAATAATAATAATAATAATAACAATAATAACAATAATAATCTTTTAATATTAATATTAGGGTCAATAATTTTTTTTTGCATGGTCTTAATAATAATCACGGCCCATGGTATTTATGCTTCACCTAAATAAAACATCTCTTTTGAGTGTTTGTAAATATAAATAAGATTATGGAGTAAATATAAAAAAGAGGTTTTATATTTTACTATAACTACGATTATAATGTTCCAAAATTTTCATGCAAAAGATTACAACATTAATTTTTTTCTTATTTCACCTACGAGGAGAATAAATGGGTAAGGAGGCCCATGCATAGTGATATCTTCAATAAAATCCCTCATAGTATGAAAGGGGATCACCATTGGAGCTGGATTTTACATCCTCATGTGTGAATAGGATTATTTGAAAATGGACAAGGTCAAGTTTGACCAAGTCAACAACGCTACCATAGGAGGAGTGGCTTACTTAGGGAGCCAGCTACGTAGTGAATGAGGAAGAGGATATTTGGTGGAGGAAACCCTAATGGATGGGGCCCATGTAGAAAGATCTTTCACTAGTTTAAAAAGGAGGACAAGGCAACCATTGTTTCTCATGCTTGTATTATTCATCTCATTGTCTATTCAGACAATTGTGCATCTTTTGCTTGTTTATCAAAAGTTGCTGGGGGGAATTTATATTTAGGATTCCTTCTCCTTCTTGAGAGGTCTCTTGAGGGATTGTTCTTCATTTTTCCTCACATCCAGGCTTGAGGCCAAGCATCCTCCATCAAGACAAGCATTATTTCTGTAGCAGAATAATATTTTGTTGTTGGGTGTTGTAGTGAGGGTTCACTACACCACCCCCATCAGCCTATTTTTCGGAGGAGGAGTCTTCTTCTCTTTGGGATATAAGATTGGAGGCATTTCGAAGCTTATTGAAGACTTTAGCATCAAGGCCAGCTCATTCCCTAAGCCCCTATAGCGCAGTTTCATCCAGAGGATGCGTTATTGTAGTGGATCATTTGCGGTGGGGCTTTGCGGATATCTTGGGAGGGTGACATATTAGGTGAGAGGATTAGCCTTTCATCATAGAGATCCATTGAAGAGATCTTGTCATTTGTTGCAACATCTTTAGTCTTCTCCACCCGGGTTCTATTTCTAAGTTGCAGTGCTTTACCCAACAACTCCAACATTTCTGTAGATTTTCCATTTGTACATGTCTCTGTAGCCAATCCTTCTAAGGATTGTGTATTATTGTTGTATTAGTGTTTTCAGGGGTTGAGAGCTTGCTCTCCTCATTTCTTTGAGCTAATATTGTCATATCATCATATTATCATTTTTTTATTATGCAAAGTATCTCCTATAAAATGTGTTATTTTAGCTAGGGCTCTCTCTTTTATATAGCAGGTGTTTCCATTTGTCATGTATATGTCACATTGAGGCTTCCATTGCCTAGTGGGAGTGATTGATTCCTCCACACATTGTATAAATTTGCTGATATATCATATATTTGTTGGCTATACATATCTTCATGTGCTCATAGCTATAGAATGATGTTGTCTTTCCATATCTTGTTCTTGTACGTATTTGCAAAGTCTCCTTCCTTGGGCTTTTCCTAAGGACATCTAAGTGTGGTAGATCTATTTAAGCACTTTAGGAGGATTTATTTGGTCCCAACTCTTGGATTTTTGGTCTTAGACACTTTTTTTCTAAGGGATCCAGGTCTTGGTATCAAATCCCTACTGTCTCATTTCCCGAAAATGCATTTTTTAGCTATGGATTTGCTAGCCATTCTAGATTGGGAATATTATAATGGTATCGATGAAGCTTTCTTGGCTCAACCTCCGAGTCTAAGCCCTAGAAGATCAGAAGATTGAAGATAATGAGTTTAATCTCATCATATTTCAGATCCATGAAGAACCTCCCCATAAGAGGATATGGAGAAATAAGAGGAAGAGCCTGCACTTCCTATTCTCATCAAGGAGACAAAGAAATAAGCGTGAAGAAAGACTCATATTTTGGAGAAGAAAAAGGAAAAGTGGATAAGCTTACAAGCTTCTTCCTAAATCTTTATATATGATCCATGAAGAGTATGAGGAGATATGGAAGAATTATAGAGAAACTCCTAGAGGGTTTGATTCAAAATCAAACTCTAAATTTGCACATAAGGAGTGTGAGCAAGCAACTACACACCATCTTGTACAATATGACCACATGCCTAGAATTTCCGAAGGGAGATGAAGAAAGAAGAAGAGAATGCTAGGAGGGAAACCCTTAGTGATTTCTTGAAGGAGTATGAGTCTCAAACTCAAAAATATCGGGACCATATCAGTTTTTCGGAGTTTTGCGAGATGAAGGTGAATGGGAAAGAGTAGCAAGATATATTTCATCTATCTACCTTTGAGGGTTCACCCGTATGTTCAGCCAAAGCTTGGATGAAGGAGTTATAGACCTTCTTGCAACAGCACCACCTTCATGAAGATGAAGCTACCAAAGTTGCATAGTTGCATATGAGAGGTAAGGCTTTTGCCTAGTGGATTATTTAATCTTTTTCTTTGAGAAATGCAAACATTGCATCCTATGCTAGTTTCACTAAGGAGTTAGTGAAAATATTTGATAGAGGGATTCATGAGACACACATGGAGGAGCTGAATCAGAAAAACTCAAACAAAACCCTTGCATAAAAAACACAATGCCATTTAAGAAAACCATGAGGGAGACCGAAAACTTGCACCATACTTTGTTGGGAGAGAAACCTTCTTCTCACACTTTTGAGCAAGGAGGCATGAGGTTCTCTTTTTCAAAAAGGGATCAAATCATTGGAGGGTTGCCCAGTCACATTGTAGAGCTTGAGGGCAATAGCGTTGTTAGATCTGAAGTTGATCTAGCACCTCATGCAGAGGAAAGAGGAGCTCTTGCTCCAAGGAGAGGGATGCTTGCATCTTTGCAAGGAAGTCCCCAGGGATCTCATGTGTGGAGATCAAGGCACAACTCATGTTCTATCTCGTGCCATTGTTGAGGAGGTGTGAAACCATGGAGACACAAGCGGGAAGTAGGGAGAAGACCCGACATCATGAGATGAGGGGTATACACCCCTATTCATTTCCGGAGGTTGATACACCTAAGAAGGTGATTGGATTGCATAGTAGAAGCATGGAGAGTTATCTCCATTCATCTATTCAATCTCTCTTGTTGAGGATGCCTCATTGCATGGAGACATGTTGCCAGGGAGACCACTAGATCAGCAAAAGTGGATGGATGCTTCACCCTGTTGGGGCATCAATCATTTATTTCAGGAGGGTGGAAAGCTGAGCGAGCTTGATACAGTGTTGAGAGTTGGCTACATTCTCTCAATATCATCGGTCATCCACTTCCATTTCTAGATTCGCGCTATGGCAGCGGCAAAGGAAGGACAACAACCTTCCAACTTGCATCTTTGGCATGGGAGATTTCAAAGAAGAGGGCATCCATATGACAGGATGTTCTTCATGAGAGATCATCAGCGTTGTCACTATGAAGGTTAGATCCACATTGGAGCTCCCAACTGCTGGTGGAGTATTCAAAGGATCTTTTCACTTGCATGATATTGGATGACCAGTTTCACTTGGAGGCATATTTAGTCAAAGATGGGGTCATCTTTTATCATGGTAGGATCTTCTTTCCTAGATCTTCCAAGCTCAAGGGGGAAGTTGCTACAAGCAGCTCGAGAGGATTTCCTTTTTAGTCCCACTTGTTCTATGAGAGCATACCACACCATAATGGAGGGGTATTTTTGGATGGGCTTTGAGGAGGAGATATATCAAGTATATGAGCGAGATGCATAGATCACATAGAGATGGAGGAGAGAAATGACTCTTTGAGAGATAACACAACCACCTCTTTTCCCTTTTGAGATGAGAGGAGACTCACTTATGAGCCACTCCACTTATATGAGTAGGAGATATGGTAAGGGTATTCATTATTGTTTACATGATTATTTGTATGATGTATATATACGTCCCTTAACCATACATGTGCAGGATCTTGCTCCAAGAAGGAGCATTCTTTCTTTAGAGCTTCATGGGCTAATTGAGGCCATGAGCATGATTGATGGGCTTTGCCTAGGAGGACTTGGGGAAGATAGATATTATGGAGGACATGCTCTTTGTACACATTACATCATTCACTTCCTCCATACTTATGAGGATATTGGAGCGATGGGAAAGTGGTTGAGAAGCCACATTTTTTTATATGTCTCTATTGCGGTTGAGGGTCAAGCTGCATTGGTTGCACTTGAGGGACCATTATCCTTCACATTTGTTACATATGGAAGCAAGCATGATTCTCATATTTTCTTCCTATGGCTCTATTGTTTCTATCTTTAGGAGGAGCATGCTCGGGAGGAAGACACATTGGTTGGATGTGTCCCTTGAGGGAGAATTCTCCTACACTTTTTGCACTACATGTTCTAAGGGGAGCATGGGAGATGGTATGGCCACTAGAGCTACTCATTTGTTTCCATATGAGGTGAGCCATATGATATATGACATGCCATATGTTGATGACTTCCAACTCATCATATATGGAGATATTTGGGACAACTTGATTTGCAGCATTGGAGGAGAGATCTTTGGAGATCTAGTCTTCACCTTGCCACTTGAGGGCAAGTATTTTGCAGCCCTAGGATCAGCACTTCCTCTACACTTGTCATAAGTGGAGAGATGGACAGACGTGGGAGTAGGCTACATTTCCTACCATGTGCAGATTTTCATCCCACCTACTTTGCCGAGCCAAAGGTGGATGACAGCTTTTAGGAGTTGCCTAGTTGGAAGGTGACTCATTTTTCATGGCTCATAGCTTGGAGATGGAGGATTCATAGTTCCCATTATATTTCAGATCCCATTCTTCAAGGGGACCTCTAGACATCACTTTGCTATCCTCTTGAGTATTTCACCTTTACATGATGATGGCTTGATAGCTAACTTACATGCTGAGGAGGGGGCAATGTGGAGGCTTGATTGATGAGACAACATCACTTTCCTTGGAGGAGATCATCATACATGGATGATACGGGGAGAGGAGGAGAAAATAATTCAGTCTATCTCTTGCACTTGCTTGAGGACAAGCAATCTTTGAGAGAGGAGGACCTGTAATGTTCCAAAATTTTCATGCGAAGATTGGAACATTAATTTTTGCTTATTTCACCTAGGAGGAGAATAAATGGGTAAGGAGGCCTATGCATAGTGATATTTTCAATAAAATGCCTCATAGTATGAAAGTGGATCACCATTAGAGCTGGATTTTACACCCTCATGTGTGAACAGGGTTATTTGCAAATGGACAAGGTCAAGTTTGACCAAATCAACAACACTCGCCATAGGAGGACCGCCTTACATAGGAAGCCAATGCAATGTGAATGAGGAAGAGGATATTTGGTGGAGGAAACCCTAATGGATGGGGCCCATGGAGAAAGAGCTTTCACTAGTTTAAAATAAGGGCAAGGCAACAATTGTTTCTCATGCTTGCACTATTCATCTCATTGTCTATTTAGACAATTGTGCATCCTTTGTTTTTTTAGCAAGAGTTGTTGGGGGGAAATTTCTATTTAGGATTTCTTATCCTTCTTGAGAAGTCTCTTGAGGGATTGTTCTTCATTTTCCTCACATCCAGAGCTTGAGGCCAAGCATCCTCCATCAAGACAACGTTATTTGCACGGTAGAATAATACCGTGTTCGTTTGGGTGTTGCGGTGAGGGTTCACTACACCACCCCCATCGGCTATTTTTCGGAGGAGGAGTCTCTCTTCTTTTTGGGAGATTATATTGGAGGCATTCGGAGCTTATTACGGACTTTGGCATCAAGTCCAACTCATTCCCTAGCCCTACAATGCGGTTTCATCCGGTGATCGCATTATTTTAGTGGAGCATTTGCAATGGGGCTTTGCAAATATCTTGGGAGGGTGAGAAATTAGGTGAGAGGATCGGCCTTTTCATCCTAGAGATCCATTGGAGAAGATTTTGTCATTTGTTGTAGCATCTTCGAGTCTTCTCCACCCGAGTTCTATTTTTGAGTTGTAGCTATTGCCCAGCAACTCGGCATTTCTGCAGATTTTCCATTTGTACATGTATTGTAGCCAATCCTTCTAAGGATTGTTTATTATTGTTGTATTAGTGTTTTCGGGGGTTGAGAGCTAGCTCCCCTCATTTCTTTAAGTCGATATTGTCATATTATCATATTATCATTTTGTATTATGCAAGTATCTCCTATAAAGTGTGTTATTTTAGCTAGGGCTCTCTCTTTTATATAGCAAGGGTGTTTCCATTTGTCATGTATATGTCACATTGAGGCTTCCATTGCCTAGCTGGAGTGATTGATTCCTCCACACATTGTATACATTTGCTGCTATATCATATATTTGTTGACTATACATATCTTCGTGTGTTCACGACTATAGAATAATGTTGTCTTTCTATATCTTGTTCTTTTACATGTTGCTTCTTGTACATGTTGCGATCCCTTCATTAGGTATTTCCTAAGGACATCTAAGTGTGGTAGATGTGTTTAACCACCTTAGGAGGATTTCTTTCGTCCCGACTCTTGGATTTTGGTCTTAGAAACTTTGGTTTAAGGGATCCAGGTCTTCTTATCAAATCTTGCTTGCCTCCATTTCTAGAAAATTCATTTTCCAACTATGGATTGCTAGCCATTCCAGGTTGGGAATATTACACTAATTTATTTATATTTATATTTATTTATCATAAATATTTTATATTTATTTATTTATCATACTTCTAGTTTATTTGTATTTTTGTTTATTTACCATAGTCCCAGAGTAAGTATAAAAGAGGTTTTATCTATTTATCATATCTTTGTTTTATTTATATCTTTATTTATCTACCATATGTCTAGAGTAAATATAAAAAGAGATTTTATTTATTTACCATTCGATCTACACATTTCTTCCATACTAAGTTGCAGCCTGTCTCTTAGCACAATAAACTTTAAATAATTTAAATTTAATTATGTCTAATTAATAATAAATATATTTTTAATATGATTATAGTGAGATTTTGTTTAACAATATTTTTATTATAATTTTAAATTATTATAATAATAAATCTTAGATGTTGTGAATTTAATTTTTTATTATTAACTGTAAATATATTTTCAATATTACTAAGATATTTTGTTTGACAATATTTTTGTTATTTACCAAGTGTTTACCTTTTTTTTCATGATACTCAGCCATCGAGGATTCCCCATCATATTCCATCCATTCAAGGGAACAGAAGTGAACCCACGTCCCATTTCTCTCTCTCGTCATATGTGAAAACTGTAATGCAATGAGAGAATTCAGAGAAAGGACAAAATGTTAAATCATTCGAACTTCAGTGAAATCAGAGAAAAATGGAGACCGAAAAATCTTCTAGATATTTATAGAAATTTAATCGTGTAGACCGCAAAGGAAATGGATGTATTGATTGATTTGATTTTGGGAAAAAAATAAAGTACGAAATCGAAATAAAAGTTGGAAAAAGAGAAGAAAAATAGGAAAAAAATACAAGAGTAAGAAAATTGAATTTATTGACTTGACTTGGGAAAAAGAGAATAGGGAACCGCAAATTGTGGAGATTCAATCCTGGAAAAAGAGAACAGGGTACAGCAAATTGTGGAGCTTCAATCCTGGAAAAAACAAAAAACAATACAAAGAATATGGAGCAGCAGTTGTCATATAAAAAGTCCTCCCTATGCAGAATATGAAATCATTTAAGTTGGACAACGGAGTGAAGAAAGTGGCCGAAAATCTTTCAAAAGTTAATTGGAAAATATAATCGTACATATTTGGGAATTTTGTCTAATTCATATAAAAAATCCAATTCTATATATTTGGAAAAAAATCGACTTTCGACTTGACCGGTAAAACAGAGTTAACGTTGAATCCGAAAGTCTAGCGGAACCTCACTGAAATTCAATTCTACAAAGAAATGAGCGGAGTTTCTTATCGGAGACTCCGGCTATTATTGGAATTTTGTTCAGTCGATAGAAATTCAATCATTTGAGTTTTGTTTTAGCTGATATAAAGTCATTCATACGGAAAACCCAGTAAACGTGATGGGCAAAAAGAAAAACGTGGAGAAATTCTATTTTTATTTACCATTTGTTATTTATACAAATATCTTAAATTTTAGGGTTTTATATTTTCTTTTTTAATTTTGAGTATATAATGTTAATATAATAGTTTAAATCTATTTTAATTTTAGATTTATAAAGCATCTAGAGGGCTTTTTTTTAGTACAACACTTGAGAAAAGGTTTGCACCTTAAAAGATTTGATCCCTCTTGACACTTGATAGATCTCGGGGTTAAGATGGATGTAATTTGTGGTCATACATAAATTTGTTGAACATATAATTATTTTGATCATTTTAAATATGCTAAATATGTCTAAGATTAGTTTGGTCAATTTAACTTTAACTTTGTTTATTTACGCTTTTGTTGAGATAAAAAAATGATGAAATAAAAATTTTCAAGTGCAAAAGTGACAATGTAACAATGTTCAATGATATAAAATGTGAATAATGAGAATATAGTGAATTACAAACAATCTTCATTGCGATGAATCTAAAATTATTCTATTCTACATAAATGCCTTTGGCATTGATCACATTATTATTATTTTGTCTTAAATAATAATAATAATAATAATAATAATGTGATTCTATCTCACTTTATGGATCACAAAAATTTTTTAGATCTAAGACTATTTCATTCTATTATTCTTATTGTCACACCTATTAGTTATTTTCTATTACCATGTTTGAATGCAAATTGATTAACAATGTTGAATGATGGAAAATGAGATTCTTATTGTCACACTTATTAGTTATTTTCTATTAAGATGTTTGAATGCAAATTTATTAACAACGATGAATAATTGAAAATGAGAATAATAAGAAAGTAGCCAATTACAATTAGTTTATAGTTTTAAGAAGAAGACATTTAAGGTAAGTGAACATTTTATTTAGGATGAAAATTCAAGTATTGTATTTATGGTTGAATTCCGATAACAAAAAAGTCAATTCACGTCAAGAGTAATGTTTATGTACGTACACTAAGAGAGAGTTTGTTTTGGGGGGTGAGATAGAGATATAGATGGAGAGGTGAAGAGGGGGAGGGGGGGGAGGTAGAAGGAAGAAGATAGAGGGAAAGACAAGGAGGGAGGAAGAGATATAGATATGGAAAGAGGAGGGAGAAGAGAATGAGAGGGGGGAGCGGGAAAAAGGAGGGAGAGAGAGATAGATAGATAGATAGATATGGAGAGAGAAGTGTTATAGAGAGAGAGGGAGTGGAAAAGGGAGGGAAAGAGAGATAGATATATAGATAGGGAGAGAGTGT
Organism: Pinus albicaulis; assembly: GCA_034641835.2. Lineage (NCBI taxonomy): Eukaryota > Viridiplantae > Streptophyta > Pinopsida > Pinales > Pinaceae > Pinus > Pinus albicaulis. The sequence goes on along the minus strand of JAXQQM020070014.1, from coordinate 58,631 downwards.
GTGTACATTTGTGGGGTGAGATAGAGAGATAAAGAAGGAGACTCAATGGGAGATAAAGATATAGATGGAGGTGGCAAAGATGTGCTTACACTGAAATCAATGCACATTATTAATCTAATTACTTTGAAATTATTGTACATTATACATTTAGTTGCATCAAATCATAAATCAACATCTACACTTAAATCGATGCATCTAGTGCAAACAATCAAATATGATTAGAAATCAACATATACACTAAAATCAATGCATCTAATGTAAACAATCAAATAGGATTAGAAATCAACATCTACACTAAAATCAATGCATCGAGTGAAAGCAAATAGGATTAGAAATCAATATCTACATCGAAACCAATGCATCCAATGCAAGCAATCATATAGGAGTAGAAATCAACATCTACATCTGAAATCAATGCATCTAATGTAAGGTATTAAATAGGAATATAAATCAACATCTACACTAAAATCAATGCACCTAGTGCAAGCAATCATATAGGATTATAAATAAATATCTACACTAAAGCCAAAACATCCAATGCAAACAATCAAATAAGAGTATAAATCAACATCTACACTCAAATCAATGCATATAGTATAAGGTATTAAATAGGATTAGAAATTAGCATCTGCACTAAAATCAATACATCTAGTGCAAGCGATCAAATAAGATTAGAAATCAATATCTACATTGAAACCAATGCATCTACTTCAAGTAATCAAATAGGAGTAGAAATCAAAATCTATATTGAAATCAATGCATCTAGTGTAAGGTATTAAATAGGATTAAAAAATCGACATCTACACTTCTTCCCTCTCTCTCTACTTTCCATTCCGTGTCTATCTCCCTCCCTCTCTCATCCACCTCTCCCTCCCTTTCTCTATATTTTTCTTCTTCCCTCTCCCCTCGTGCCATCTATATCTATACCTCCCTCCATCTCTTCTTATTTGTCTCTCTATCTTAGACCCCCCCCCCTAAACAAATCTCTCTCTCTCTCTCTCTCCATATCAATGCACATCTAGTGCAAGCAATCAAATAGGATTAGAAATCAATATCTACTCGAAACAAATGCATCCAAATGAAAGCAATCAAATGGGAGTAGAAATCAACATCTACATCGAAATCAATGCATCTAGTGTCAGGTATGAAATCAGATTAGAAATCGACATCTACAATGAAATCAATGTATCTAGTGCAAACAATCATATATGATTATAAATCAATATCTACACTAAAACCAATGCATCCAAGTGCAAGAAATCAAATAGAAGTAGAAATCAACATCTACACCGAAATCAATGCATGTAGTATAAAGTATTAAATTGGATTATAAATCGACATCTACAATAAAATTAATGCATCTAGTGTAAGCCATCAAATATGATTAGAAATAAATATATACATTGAAACCAATGCATCTAGTGCAAGCAATAAAATAGGAGTAAAAATCAAAATCTACACCAAAATCAATGCATCTAGCATAAGGTATTAAATAGGATTAGAAAATCGACATCTACACTGAAATCAATGTATCTAGTGCAAGTGATCAAATAGGATTGGAAATAAAGAACTACACTAAAATTAATACATCTATTTTAGTGAAAAACCAAAATATTTGAATGACTTTATAGATATAACTTCTATATATGTATTTGTCCCTGTGTGTCTCTTTCTTCTTCCCTCTCTCTCCACTTTCCATTTTGTGTATATCTCCCTCCCTCTCCACTTTCCATTTTGCGTATATCTCCCTCCATCTCTCCTCTCTCTCCCTCTCCCTCTCTCCCTTGTCCCTCTCTCTCCACCTCTCCCTCCCTTTTCTCTATCTTTCTCTTCTACCCTCTCCCCCCTGTGCCATCTATATCTATACGTCCCTCCATCTCTCCTTATTTTTCTCTCTATCTCATCCCCCCTAAACACATCTCTCTCTCTCTCGCTCTCTCTCTCTCTCTCTCTCCATATCTGTCTCTATTCCTCCCTCCCTTTCTTTGTCTCTCTCTCCTTCTCTCTTGCCTCCTCCATCTATATCCCTATCTCCCTTTGTATCTCCTTATTTATCTATTTATATCATCATGAATACACACACTCTCTCTATATCTATCTATCTATCCCTCTTCATATCCCTATCTATATCTTCCCCTTTTCTCTCTCTCTCTCTAACCCCTCCATCTATACCTCTATCTCAACCACAAAACATACACACACTCTCTCCATATCTATCTAGTTATCTCTCTCTTTCTCTCTTTCTCTCTCCCCCCATATCTATCTCTCTTCCTCCCTTTGCCTCTCTATTATGCCCTCTCTCCCCCCTCCATCTATATCTCTATCTCCCCTTGTCTCTCCTTCTCACCCCCCAAAACATACACACTCTCTCTCCTTATCTATCTATCCCTCTCTCCCTCCCTCTTTCTCTACCTCTCTCTCTCTCTCTCTCTCTCTCTCTCTCTCTCTCTCTCTCTCCGAAACTTTTTATCTCTTTATGTCTTTCTTCCCCTTCTAACTCCATTTCTCTCTCTTCTCTCTTCCTTCCTCTCTCTCCCTTTATCTACCACCTCCCTCTGTCTCTCACAAACTCTCTTTCTCCACCCTCCAACTTTGTCACTATCTCCCCCTCTCTCTACTTCTCGTTCTTCCCCTCTCTCCCCCATCACAAAACTATCTCTCTCTCTCTCCACCGTCCAACTTTGTTACTCTCTCTCTCTCTCTCTCTCTCTCTCCCATCCATATAAAAGTATTCTCATTATTAATTTATTAAAACCTCGATTTTTTATTAAAACCTCTATTTAATCTCTATGGGAATATTTAGATATACCTAAAAAGTTATTATAACCTTTTTTCTTTTAGATTTAATTAAAAAATGCTATAAAATTAAATTAAATTAAATTAAATTATTTTGTAATTTTCCTTTTTTGAAATAAATTATGGTTATTGGGCATGTGGTATTCATAATCCATGGTATTGTAAAAAAATAATTAAAAGCATAGATCTAGAACATAATAATCAAAAGCATAGATGGCACATGACATTGATAAACCATGGTATTATCCCATGGTATTATGATTTTTTTCCCTCCTCTCCCTCTCTCCCTTCCTCTCTCTATCTTTCTCTTCTCGGTATTGGCCCATGGTATTGTAAAAAAAAGATGGGGTTGAGCAGTCCTCCTTTGGATCGATTCCCCTTGACCCACTTGAGATCGATGGTTATAGGTTGAAGCCCTGGCCTGAACTCCCGCCCGCTTCTCTTACCCGTGAATTAATTTTTTCTCTTCAAATACATTACGCGTAACTGACTTAGAAATAAATAGATACGGGCGTTATATGATATGGGACGGATGAATGGTGGGGAAACTTCATTTGATCTAATGCTCTTCTTCCACAGCGGAAAATATGTCCATACATTCGATGATCCTAATGACCAGTCTTTTAGAAACTTAAGGAATATAAGGTGAGGCACCCGTGTGTTTTCGGAGTCACATCTGGAAATATTCCAAAATAGGCGTTATCACCGGCACAGGCAAATTCTACACAATGAGGACATTGATGTAGGCCATTCAATCCGCTTAGAAGTTAGAAATATCCATGGTAAATATCCGTGATAAAAAATCTTGTTATATTGTAAATATTAAATTTTTATCAGCTTATTAATTAATTTTAAATATGGTTATGCAATCATTATTCTAATTTATATGATAAAATGGGTGTTAATTTATAAGTACCATTTATATGTTATATATTTTAATGTGATATTTATATTATACATTATTTTATCTTAAAAAAAATTCATGATTTTATTAATAAAAAACAAAGTTACAATATAAAAAAAATTGAATTTAAAAAATATCTCACATATCACATCTAACGCTCACACTCACATTATATTTTTATATAATGTTAATATATAAAGAAATATCTTGATTATATATTTTAAAAAAAACTTAAAATCAAAATTATTATTATTATTTTATTAAATCCATTTGAATTCATAGAGTTTTAATAAATAATTTTCCAAATTAATTTTGAATGTAATTTTTTTCTTTAAAATAATATCTATTATAATTTTTCCCAGGGTTGCAACTTGTTGGCCAAAGAATTAGCTGCTAATTCATTAATGTTATTGTGTGGATCCGAGGTTTAATCCTCGGTTTTATCATTCTTCGTTCTTCGGGGAAGGGCGGTTGCACATGGGGCTTCCGTTCTTGGGGGGAGGGCGGTTGAACCTGGGGTTATAGTGGCAGCGGTTGAGTATTGAATCGTTAGTGTAGTAGTTGTGAGTGAAGTATCATTCTTGGGTTTCAATCGTATATAAAAAAATATAATTGTGGATGGTGCTAATGGAAAATGAGGTGGGACTAACATTGGAGTGGTTAAGAACATTTTCAAGTGACATGGTTTCAATCTCATAATAATGTCTCACTCAAAGTGAGAAGAAATCAACCTATCTATTGTATCCATTTTTTTTGTTTTCTAATTTTATGTGATTCTTGAGATGATTGGCATGACTAAACCTACAATTTGAGTAGTCGTGACCTAGTGACACCTAAGCCATCAAAATCACCCGAAGATCGCACTTGACCTAAGCCACACCAATCCCTAGCATGATTGGATTTTTTCCATGGAATTTCAACAATGAACTTTTACACCATTAACAAAACACCCCTGCCACCGTCCTCTCTACACCCCGTGAGAAAACATATTTATTGAATCTATTAGTGTTGGTGGGAATAACGAGTGAACTACCTTTCTAGGTCATTTTCTAAACATGTTACATTTAACACAAAAAGTGTACAACAAGGAATAAATATTTGTGTATATCATATTCTATATTTTCTATCTATTCTTTTTCCTTATGAAGTTACAATGATTATATGTAACATGCATGGTCTTCATATGTTGTAAATTTCTAGCCTACTAAAGGAAAATCACGTGCCTATGATTTTATCATGCATTTTGTGAGGTTGGCATAAGAGAAGTGAATGAGACTATTTTTTGGATGCGTGTTGACATCTCTAAGGATTTAAATGTTCATTTATGACATGATTAATAATGTTGGTTTATTGGGTTTCAAGCATACATAAAAAAAATATGATTGTGCTTGGCACTAGTGGAAAATGAGGTGGGACTAACATGGTAGTGGTTAAGAGACATTGTCAAGTGAGGTTGATTGATACTAGTCAAAATCACCATGCTGAAAAAAGGGAAAAAAGTGAGATTGATATGCTTACACTCTACAAAAATAACGTCTCACTCAAAGGGAGAAGAATTCAACCTATTTATTGAATCTTTTTTTTTGTTAGTTTATGTAAGTCCTAAGATCGGTGGCATGAATAACTTGTGGGTTGAGTAGCTACGACCCAGGGGAATTTAAGTCGTCAAAATCACCTAGGTACCCTACTGAGTCACACTAACCCTTAGCATGGATGGATTTTTTCCCATGGAGTTTCGTTTACACCATATAGTTCCTTAATAGAAAACCTTGTCATTGTCTACTCTATGTCCCCATGGGAAACCTATCTATTGAATCTCTCAATGTTGGTGGGAATAACATTGAAGTACCTTTCTATGTTTGATCCAGGTGGATATTTTTTGGCCACCTACCTATTCCACTTGGACCCACGCCATTGTTTCTTTCATTTTTTTTAGTTTCCATAATTGTAGCACAATTTACTATTTTTAGTAGTTTTTTCGGGTCTTGAACCTCGAAGCGTTTTGAGGCCCTAAATGACATTTTTTTGGGAAAAACCATGAGTAAAATGAGTCTTTCACCGATGTTTCTCACTAAAAAGTTGTATTCCTCGGATATATATTTCTAATGAGGTATTGTGCATGTCAAACGAAATCGCATGCCAAAGTTACATCCATGGGAAGTTGATGTACCAATTTACTAAACTGAGCCCATAGTTTTGACACTTCATCTCCTAGGGTTAGGTTTTTTCGATGCTTAGGGTTTTTCCATTGTTTCTAAATAATAAATAGTCCTTCAATCCTAATTGTAACATACTTCAAAAGGCTTGTATCCGCCACATCTCTTCTCGAGAGATAAGCTACCAACACTCTAGATAGTTTATTTCCATTACGTTTGTAAGCATATTTTCAGTTATGTGATATTAATGAAATGAAGTCTTATTTCCATTGCATCTCCGCATTTATGTGTATTTTTTGTATTTCATTGCATTCTCGCATATGTCCGTATTAGTGGTATCGAAAGTAGTGTGCTTCTTTTCTCGAACCTTCTTTGCATGTCCCCAATGAGGTCGGGATATAAGGAGTTAGGGCTCAATCTAGTTGAACCTTTACAAGATCAGCCTCGCAAACCTCGACGCTGCCCATGGGGGACGAAAAGAAAGATGAGGGAGCAGGAGATCTTATCAAAATATTTCTCAAGGTGGCCCTTAAGAAACAAAGGAATGTGATGATGGATAACTTTTCCCAAATTATTCAACGACTTCCCATCGGCGGTGCATATGCATCCAACAGCCACTCTGGAGGTGAAGCTCCTTTTAAGTTACAAGTAAACTTTGACATTCCCATATTTGAGGGAAAAATAGATGCAGATGTCATAGATAGATGGTTGAATCTATTAGAAGAGTATTTTTTGTTCATGAATTCTCCAACCGATAAAATATTACTTTTACACTCCTGAAAGCTACCCCCCATGTCAAGGATTGGTGGGAAACCTATTGTGAGCAAAAGGATGGGAGGGAACCCTCTTTCTTTTAGCTGCACCCACTTGGAATTCTTTACGAGACACCATCAAGGAACAATATTATCGCGTGGGGAGCTATGAGGACAAGTAGATACAATGGACTGATGTTGCGGCAAAAATGGGATCAAGATGTGAATGAGCTAACGAATATGTTCCATACCCTGCTGCACTGTAAAATTTGGTATCAAATATTCGAGAGAAAAAATTGGTGATGAAGTATCATAGTTGCCTTCATAGATACATTTAGGAGGAAATTGAGTTCCTCGACATCTCCTCGCCTAGTGCATCATATCGATATGCTGCCAAGATTGGAGCTAAATTTCAAACGGAAGAAGCGAGAAAGCTTGGATCGCGAAATCAAAACAAGGGAAAGGTGCCCTCAAAATGAAAAAAAGGGCGGATCGAAGGCAGGGGAAACCTGTGATAACTTGCAAAGGCACAAGAAAAATAACAATGCTTTTTAAGCCAAAGAAGGACACGGGAAAGTGGTGTGAATTCCATAAGAGCTCCACTCGAGACACAAATGAGTGTCGGCCAGCGTCACTCGTGGCACGAGCTAAATGCTTCGAATCAAATGCATGCTCCGAATCTAAATCAAAACCCTACAAGGAGAATGATAAAGAGAATAATATTATCGACACTGCAGGCCCAATGCCATTGTTGCAGCAAGACAAATATCGAGAAGGAGGAATCGGAAGATCCATAGGAGGGGGAGCGCCTCTTCCATTCCCACAATGTGGGTAAAGGGTTCCCTCGCTACAATTCATTGTCAACAACGGGAGCCTCAAAGAACCTCATTTCGGCAGAGGTGCATGCGCTTGGGATTGCCGACCACAACACACCCACGATCATACACCATCAAGTGGCTTCACCCGAGGATGAGATCTTCATGTCGCCCTAGATGTCGCCTTCCTACAACATCAAACCCTTCACAAATGAGGTATTATGTGACATTGATCCTCTGATGTTTCTAATGTATTATTAGGCCAACCATACTGTATGGAAGCTACATGGTGTGTTTGAGTCCCGGTCTATTCTATTATTGTTACTTTGGGCGATGAAGTTGTGGCTAGGATACTTGGAGGTATCACCTGTTTTCCACCATCTCTTTGAGTTACTAGAAAACAATGCAATAAGTTCATTTCCAAAAAATGGGGAAAAGAATTCTCGATAATATGCACATGAAAGAAGAAGATTATGGCCATGACCTCTAGTGCAGAGCTCCTTCGCACATTAACAACATATCGGCAAGGTTGTGAAAGTATGGGGATATCTTCACCTCACCCACAAGGTGCCACTACACTATCTCAAGCACCCCATCGATCTAACTCGTGTGATGCTACCCAATGGACCAATCTCTCAGGCGCTATGTTTTGGAGAACAACACAATCAAGAGCGGATTGAGGAGCTACTATAGAAATGTGACATCCGACGAAAGTCGTCACCTTACCGTGGGAACGCCGACCCTGTTGTCGCTAGAAGAAATATGGGACTTGGACAATCTATATTGACTATCCGCAGATGAATAAGATCATCTTGCGAATAGGTACTCTGATCCCACGGATTGGTGACCTTCCTGGATCAACTCAAGGGGGAAAATATTTTAGCAAGATCGACTTCGAAGTCTAGGTATCACAGGGTACCGCCGAACCCTTTGATCTATGGAATTCTGCCTTCAGGCCAAGGAGGGCCTTTTTGAATGGTTGGTAATGCCTTTTCAGAGTTGACGATAGCTACCAAAACCTTCATGAGGATGATGGATGACATATTATTTCCATTTACCAACTCATTTTTAGTAGTGTACTTGGATGACATCCTAATCTTCGAAATTTGCAGACTTGGGAGGAGCACCTCCACCACATTCGACTAAGTCCCTCCAAACTCTTGCAACAACACAAGTTGTGTGTTAATTTGGAGAAGTGAATTTTTGAGCATGACCCTGTGTTCAAGATTCACGGGGATACATTATTGATGAATTGGAGCTGCATGTGGATCCAATCAAGATCCAAGTCATTTGGGATTGGCTAGCCCCAACCACTCTAACAAAGCTGCGCAGCTTTTTGGGTCTTGCTAATTTCTACCGCGAGTTCCCTGTGGGATTCTCTCATATCACTTAGCCCTTGAGGCAAGTCACCAAGGGAGGAGCAAAGAAAAAATTATTTTTGTTTGAATCTCAACATAAGTCATTTGTATGGTTGAAACATTTCCTCTACTTTTCCTAGTGCTAAAATTACAAGACTTGAAACAACCATTAGAGATCAAGACTTATGAATCGGAATATGATATTGGGGAAGTTCTTACTCAACGGGGCATCCGATAGCATCATCAAGGTGAGACACCGTCCAACACAGATCCAAGTATCCCACTTATGACAAAGAGATGTATTCCATTATTTAGGCTTGCTCACAATGGAAGCATTACATTTTGGGCAAGGAAACATTCATCCACATAGACCACCAACCCATCCAAGTTTCACACAGAGACAAGGTAAGATACAGAACGATCGCCATCGAAATTGGTCCACATATCCTGAATGGATTTATTTGAATATCAAGTACAAGAATGGAAGAACTAATAATGTTGTAGACTTCCTCGCAGTCAACAGTCGATCATTGCACTAATCACCGTGCTCAACACTTGTAGGCACGAGACCCTCGATTGGCTTCTTCTCTACAAGAGCGATCTAGAATTTGACCACACATAGAAAGGAGACTCTTGGGGGTAAGAAAGTTCCAAATTTTCACCTCAAGATGCACTTCTATGCCACCTATGACACCTTTGTTCCTTGAAGCGAGTGTGCTAAGATGATCCTGGAAGCACACCACAATCAAGTCACCGGGTATTTCAAGGTTGATAAAATAGTGGTAGTACTACATAATTATTTCTATTGAGACGAACCTTTGACAGGATGTTAGGAAGTACATAAGGTCCTACATTTTCTCGTTACTTCCAAACCGACCATCAATAAGCAAGGCCTTTATACTCTATTTCTACCCTAGTTGACCTTGGGAATCCATCTCAATGGCTTACATGTCGGGACTTACTTCTACTAAGCATGGAAATGGTCGTGTTTTTGTGGTCATCAACGGACTCTTGAAGATGTTCATTATGATGGCCTACTGAGAATAATATCGCGGCAAGCACCACTATCTAAGCTCTTCTTGAATGAGCATGAGTACACTTTGGGATCCCATAGTTTATCATCTCTCGATCGAGACAATAGGTTCCTCTGACATTCTAGTCCAATCCTTGGTCAATGATGGACATCAAGTCCACATCTTTCCATCCCCAAATCGATGACCGGATCAGAGGTCATCAACGTGGATGATCCTACACATCATGCGCATGTACAATTAAAATCATCCATGAACTTGTGAGGAGATCCTCCCTATGTACAACACAACTATAACTGGGTTCTCCAAAGCTCAACTAGCCACAACCCCTTTCATGTGGGCTTGGGATTCTAACCATTATGTCCCATTGGCGTAGCCATGTCGGTTACAACTACTCGAAATAGATTCGGCTCTATGTCGAGTGTAAAGTTGACAAGGCGAACAACTTCATTGAGCGCATTCAACACATCCTCCAATATGTTCATGAGACATTGGATAGAGCCAATGATGATTACGAGCACATGACATTATCAACATCGGGTGCCACGGAGCTACAAGTGGGCCACAAAGTGTGGCTACATTTGCAGAAGGAGCGCCTCACTGGACCCACGTAGCTTTGCCCACTCCAATATGGGCCATACACCTTCACCAAGGCTATAGGGGACAATGACTTCGAGCTCGGTATTCCACCATTCCTTGGTCACATCCAGTGTTCAATGTGGACTACCTTTCGGCCCCTACTTTCCACCTCTACTCGACACATCCAACATGGCAAAAACAACTCACACCAACATAGTGCTAAATCGAGACTGCATGGAACAAGCCATCATTGATCATATCATGGATACACGGAGCAAGAACAATCGGAAAAAGATGATCTATCCATATCTAGTTGTCAAAGCGAGGCCAACTCCTTCACCAAGGCAAAGTGGCTCACCAAGGACTAAGTTCAGCGAAGTTTCATCATCTCATGGAGGACCTCAACGCAATGGGGACCATTGCTTCCTAAGGTGGGAGGAATGATCCATGTGGATATTTGGTGGACACCTACCTATTCCACTTGGACTTGAACCAATGTTTCTTTCAATTTTTTCAGTTTCCTTAATTATAGCACATTTTACTATTTTTAGTATTTTTTTGGGTCTTGAACTTTCAGAGCCATTTTGAGGCCCTAAATGATGTTTTTTTGGAAAACCAAGAGCAACATGGGTCATCAATTGATGTTTCTCACTCAAAATTTTTAATCCTCGGATAGATATTTCTAACGAGGTATTGTGCATGTCAAACAAAGATCATATGAAAAGGTTACGTCCCTGGGAAGTTGATGTACCAATTTACCCAAATGGGGCTCGTAGTTTTGGCGCTTCATCTCCTAAGGTTAGGTTTTTGGCAGGGAAAATTTTAAGAACCCCCCTAAATTTATATGTATAATAAATGGGAAAATCCCCATGATACATAGGAAAAATGGAAGGCGATTTTATTAATAATATAATATGTATATATAATTTTTTTGGTGAATCTCTCATGAGATTATATTATCTTGTAAAATCATGGTGAATCACCGGTACAAATGGCGAATTACTAGTACAAAATGGCAAATCATTGTCTAGTGGAGTTCGGGGTGTTGGTTCCAATGAAGATATGGTAGTTGAACCAGGAGTTGAAAGAAGCAAACCATCGAGACCAAGCATGGCACATGGTGACTCGTGAAGGAAGTAGTTCTCTCTGTGGTTTGGAAAACGCGTTCTTCTAGTTACGATAAGTGTAGTGTTGTTGCTCATGCTACTACTAGCACTGAGTATTGAGGTTGGAGAGGAGTTTGAGGAGTCCTCGGACTCGAGCCAAATGATGTTTATGTAGATCCCTGGTGATGATCCCATGTGTAGTAGTGGTGATGAGTTTGATAAGTCATCATGAAGGCAACATAATATTCAAATTTAAACAAACCCATTACACAAAATCCATGAAGAGAAAACTCTAGCAAAAATATTTTCGTGAAAATCTAGATTCTACAACATTATTAGAGCTCCCTGCTACTACGCAAATAGATCCATGAGATGAAGAATATGGTAAAAAAAATGGGGACCGATATGTTTTATGTGAAGGAAAACTATTCCTTTTCAAATTATTTCAAATGCATAGACTTGATAGTTTTCAATGAAGGAAATCTTTTCTGAGCTTAGGGATATCTCGTAAACTTTTTTTAGAGAGAGCACCACAATGTATGAATTTATATTAGAATTTTATATGTTATATGCATTGTAGATGTCGATGTTAGAAGTGGAAGAAAACACTTCAAATATTAGCAAAAGATACCACTACAAAGTTTTTGCACTCTACAAATATTTTATCTAATATGCGAGCAACAAAGGCTTCATTATATGACTTCAACAATAGTATCACTTACAACAATAGATTTTCTATTATATTTAATAAAGAAGCTTTGATGCTGTAAATTCATCTAGTCGAGGGCACAATTTCAACTTGTCGGATTTTCCACCCACAACAAACTCAAATGGAGGAGCCTTAGAATAACTCCCATCAATCCACACAACAGGATGATCACCTCCCTCCTTTGTAGAGCTCACACACAGAAGCAATAAAGTTATAGGCGAGAGACCAGTGCCACCTCACTATGGAGATTCATGAGACCTCGAGGAGACCCCTTACCTTCACCCATGAGACCCTTGCAATAGTGTCTCTGTCCGGGCCGTCTTTTACAATCACATAAGACACCCTCCTTCCCACTAATCTAAGTCTCTGCAAAGAGTAGCCTATATGCACAAGATCGGATATTCCAATTTATCCGAAATTTCTCGCATTAGGGGATTATTCACTTTAGCTTTGAGATGGTAGGAGATATTCACCCCATAGGTAATACAGTTTTTAGAGGCCAGCAGTTTCTCCTAGTCCTCCCTAATTAGTAGGTGATATCTCCTCCAAACATTGATCACTTTCTTCGAGAAACCTTCAATCAAGATATTTCCCTTGATTCTCAAAGTTACTTGAGAGGGACCCTTTCTTCTCTAGGACTCTCCTTTGTAACATTTTGTATCTTAGATGAATAATTTGACCCTTTAGGTATTTTGACCCTCAGAGGTTAGATATGACTTTTATAGGAGTTGAATTCATGCTCCCACTAAATACTTGTTTATGATGTACCTTTAGGTCCATTGGACCTATTTGTGGTGATTTTCTTTTTGAAGCTCTATGTTGCATTGCTCCACTTGCAACTCTCTAGGGAGCTTGGGCAGAGGCAACATAGAGCTTGAGTAAAGTTTGGATTCTAACTTGAGCTCTAGACTATTAATCACATCTTTACACTCCCGACCGACAATTGAGGAAGCCTCAACATTGCTCCCTGGAAAGTTTCATCGTTGTTTCATAGACTTTTCAAAAAAAGGCTTTTGACTCTATCCCCATAGATCCTTTATTCCACATACTCGGAGATATTGGCATACTCATAGATATTGGCTTCGATCTTTACTATTCTTCTTGTTTATAGTTTTAGTGAATTATTGTATTAAAAAATATATTTTGTTATAATTTACTTAGTCTCCAACATGTGGATGGCAAGTAAAATATTATTTGAGAGAGATCTTGATCTAGCTTTATTATCTAGTTGTTACAAAGTAAATTATAAAAGGCTAGCCTCTATTCTCTTTCAAGTTGTTTTTGAACTGTGAGATCACTCTACACCATACTAGAACATTTATTTTTCAAACACCTTAAATACATTGTGTGGCTTGGCATTTTCTATTTTATCCTTTCTTAGTATATGTTGTAAAGGGTTTTAATAAGATAATATACAAGAACCCGCTTTACCAAAGGTTCAATTCTAGAATAACTTATTATTTTGGTAAATATATTAAAATTTCACTCATTTGGGCTAATTATAAGTATACTCTTCAGTGAATTACAACCTCAATTATAGATTTTAGAGTTAGATTATGTAACCCTAACAACCAATCGGGATTAATTAATAACCCATTAATGGTGTATAATAAATGACATTAATGACCACTAAGGGATCACTAAGTCAAAATTAACCACCATAACTCTAACCTAGGGAAACATTACAAGAAAGAATATGTTTCTATAAATAGAAAATAACACAATACTATTATGAGTTAGATTAAGATTTTTTTGTTATCACCCAAAATTGTGAGGCCTCAAATGTAATGTTTCGAAAGTATGTGGGTGCTTAATCCTTCTTTCTCTTGCTTATGCTTTATTCATGCCCACATGAGGAAGGGGTGGAGGGGATGCTTGGGACTCATATTCGGAATGCTTGGGAAAAATTTTTCAAGCTCGGGAAGAGGCTTTTTTTGTCCTATTTGAGAGTCGTAATGATAAAACATGCAAGGAAGTGAGACCTTTTGCTCTATAATAGCAGATTTTGACTTTTAGGATCTGTTGAACAAATTTAAAACTTAGAACAAAGATCCTAAAATCAAATCTAGTGCCTCGTGAGGGGGTAAGGAGTTGAATAAAGAAGAAAAACGCAGTTAGAGGAATGTATTGAAAATAACTATCTAAGTTGACAACTCTGATTTCAACCGGAAAACAAGAAAACCAATAGAGAAAAACTGAGCCTTCACACACACACATGAACATGAATCCACCACCAAAAGAGTTAAAGCCTTTTCAATCGATGAAAAGAATTGTAGAGTAGTGTCTAGTCAATATAACTTATACAGTTATACTATAACAAATATTGAAATCGGTTTGCTATATCAAAGTGAGCTATAAAGCATAGCCATAATATTCGGATGCACCTACTATGTGGGATCGGTATCATGCAACAATAAAACATAAAAACCAAAATTCTAAAGACAAAATAATGAGAAAATATAGGAAGAAGGATGAAAAAATGCTAAAGCTCCTTCCAATGATCAAACTCCGTTATAGTCTTTACAAGAACATTGTTCATTGAGATTTGGAATCAACACCATTGTCAAGCTTCGAATAGTATGAGTAACTCCCCTGAGTCGGCCCCACATGCCGCCATAACAAACATCCCGCGATGAATGATTGTAACTCCTTACTCGATCACCTTTGTTACGTAATAACCTATGCATGTGCCATCCTTGGGATAACACATAACCTTACAAACAAATGCACCTCCCTTAGAATAGTTGGTGCAACTTCCAGTTTAACGTCTGCTCGGGAATCTCATCAGACTTGTTTTTCTGTAACTCTCACTTGAGCACCCTCACACAAGTATTAAGTTCTTGATGTGACTGCCACTCAAACATGATATAAAGACACCCTCACTCCACTAGAAATAACTCATTTATTTGCCATCAAAACAAGTCTGCAGATGGTAACGCTCTTCTCTGCTATCATAACAATAATTGCAATCCCCAAAACAACTTTTGTAAATCCTAACTACTATGCTCGTCTTTCACCATGAATAGGATGCGTAATCACATGTCACATTTAATATCAATATGGAGATTCCCTACAGGTGTCAAACTCATGTGTAAAATGGAGCCTTCAACGATCATAAAAGTCTCCCTAAATGAGCTCGCTATGCGTACTTCACTTCCTCAAAAGTGTGCATTTTCTAGTTAAATGAATAGCACGAGTTGCACATCTCAGTGCTGGACATGAACTAATCACAAGGAAAACCAGGTATAAATAGTTGGATGAATGGTAGTTTGTTATCACAGTCTATACCCTCCATTTGTCTATCCAGATATCGAGTTATCTTTACAAGTGTAGGGAACATCATTGTATGCTATGTACCAGTAACTCCATCTTTCGGGGATTGCATATATATACATATATATATATATATATATATATGTACATATGACTATGACTTGAATATAATCTTTAATGACATTTCCTATCATGCCATCATTGTTGGGATTTTTCAATCTTTTTTCTCTTATTTATTTATCGTGTGTCACATATTATTTATTTTTTGACTCGACTCGCTTTCATTTCCAAGCTCGTAACTTTCAATGTATTCATAGTAAACATTTGGTATAATCATGAGTCTAAAATTCTCTAAGGAAGACTCTTGTTGTGGTTGATGATGGAATAACCCAATCTGGTTGGTGATGGCAATTGAGGAGAGACAAACTAAATGAGGAAGTGAAGGCATGATGAAGATGTGTGTTTGATGGATTTTGGACCCGACAAGATGAGTCACCTCCGAAATATAAATAATACGAGTTACCTAAACCAATATTGAGTGCATATGATGTAGAGGTTATTAGGGGGACACCAAACATGGTTTGCAAAGCATAGTGATCATTCAAGTTTTATTAAGATGATGGTTTTAACTTTTAATGGTCATGTTTATTTGATGATTGTATTTCTAGATACGATTAATATGCCAAGGAAGAAGTCCCAATGAGACAAGAAGTCAAGAAGTGTATTATTAACACTAGATTACAAAAACAAGCATAAAGAAATGAAACAAAGTAGTTCTTGCATTCATAGGATGAAAACATTTTTCCCCATTGGATACATCAAAAATATATACTAAGCCTAGTGACAGACTAATGGCCTTCCAACTACTCGAATCCTTGATCTTTCCTCAATTAAATCTCTACTGGTATGGGTATTTAGTCATCCGAAACAATGTTTTTATAGACTATAAAACATGTATGCATGAGACGTATGCATGTTTAGATACTTTTTTCATAAATTAAAAAAAATTTAACCTCATATAAACTGTCTTGAGTCCTGAAAAATTGGTTGGTCTACATTCAACATTAGGCCAATAGGATGAGTCTCGAAAAATTCTCCCAAAACAAACTTGCCAGTTTTGTTCCTTACCCCATTTACTAGACAAGTACCCTTAAAGAGGCTAGAAATCTTGTTGATCTGTATCAATCTTAAAATTTCCTCACCAAGATATCATTTCCACTGAGTTTTAAAATGGTTAAAATGCTCACTATTCATTACATATTGCAGAGCAACATAACCATATGTTCCCATAACTCGAGTTGAAACATGCGTGTTGTCACCCTCAATTCCATCTTTTTGCTAGTCCAAAATCGGATAGACTTCGCATTGTATTCCCCGTACTCAAGTACATATCTCTCCATAAAGACTTGAGAGAATCCAAAGTGTAACACTAGCATCTCATAATTTTGAAGTTGTAGGTACAAACCGAATCCAACGGAATATTGGATGTTTTAAAATCCTCGATAAATCGCTGGTCTTTCAAATTTCCTCCATGAAGAAATACCAAACCTTTTGCTACACCCAATGCAATTTTCATCTTGATAGACTAGGGGAGTGGCACAGTGACTCCTTTCGAATGCATAAGGGAAGTACCATTGGGCATCAAAGATCTAAATATATTTTTTCAAAATACAAAATTTACAAATTGGGATTAAGACTCTCTAGAAGGAATTACAAATTGGGATTAAAACATTCCAAAGGGTTATGTTTTGAAGGGATTAAGGATAATCAAAAGATATGTAAGGTGTGAAATCCGTAGTTTTGAGGTGATAATTGTGGTGCTACAATTTAAGACCATAGTTAGCTTGCTTATCCAATAATACCATTTATGTATGATGACTCTTTAAAGGTGCAAAAATCCATGAAAGCAATAATTGATGGAAATACACTACATCTATACAATGATCCAAAGTTGGAAGCCTTTTGCTTGCTACAAAGGGAAAAACTTTGACATGTAATGTTCTCTAAGACAAATGCATATGCATTACTAATCAAATTACTTTCTCTAAGCTAGGCCATAACAACGATCCGTAGAGTTAAGATTGAAAAGACAAAACTACTAAGAAAGAGTATAATATTATAAATCCAACAAGAGTAGATCTCTCCTCAAGTGAACCTCACATACCTCAGATGAGCAGAAATAAACAAGAAAACAAAAGTAAGAACGAAGTTTTTTGTCTTTTGTATTTTCTTTTATATTTGTTTGACACAGGATAGGGGAAAATCATCCGAGTTCGAGAGCCCTAATAGTTGGACCAAGAAGTCGAGTTTGTATCTCCGATATGAAATGATGAAAAGTATCATAAGGCCAAGTTGTTAGGCCATCTTTATCTCTGTTCTTCGTAAATTTAGGTCATAAAGTCTAGTGAATGGTTTAGAAAGTAAAATTATAAGCATATCAAGTGGTATTAATGAAGGAGATGACCCAAAATAAACCCACTCTTCAAGCATAGTCAGTAGTGTAAAACTGAAACCTCCCTAATAGACGAGTTATGACTAGATATTTCCATAAATTTTTCTCAGTGTAGAGTAGAACATGAGGGCTAACTATGATATGACCAAAGATAAAATATTCATGAAATAATAAATTACAAATTTATAATCCACAAAAATATATTATTAATTCTCACGAGAGCCATCAAGTACTATATGAAATAACTAAACCTAATCAAATAGCCAATGAATTGGACAACGAAGAGAAAAACAGAGAGTTGTTAAAAGGAACATGAGAGTTTGCAAAGGTAAACTAAGATGGAGAAAAAATAAGCGGCACATGGGTCGTAAAACATAAACATTGAGCATCTTCCAGAGGGAGGCAAGAAAATAATTCCATCCTAGGGAGTTCACAAGATGTATATTATGTAAGAACAAGAAACAAAAGACAAAGTAGCATACTTTTTTACTTAAGAGGATTTTTTTTGGGTTAAAATATCATGTGTATAATCATTGGCATGTATGCATTAGTAGCTTTTAATTGAGCTGTATCGTATACAATTTTATTATATAAACAACATGGCTCCATTTCTATATCACCCAGAGAGACACAAAAATATTTAAATCGATAACAAAGGAGGTCAATAAAAATATCTATAACACAATTAATTGTAGTAAAATGAAGAATTGAAAATCGTATCATAACTCCAATTTATGGAAGATGTAAGGAAATTGTTTGATCATAATAAAAAGAAAGAAATAAAGATTTGAATAAAATATCTTGCTACTAACTATTAGCATATGTGGATAAATTTTCCTAAAGTTGCACGGAACAAAGCGATGGGGGACCTAGGCGTAGTGGCGGCAAATGAGAGGCATCTGTAGTATGGCACCTGCAATTCGACCTCCTGAAGGTACTGGAGGCATAACCTGGTGGCCCTAGCTTGCGTCATCAAGAAGTGGTCAGAGGTACTCGATGATGAAGTGACCTGCGAGGGCATGCCGGGCTTGGGAGGGTGAGCTAACTGTGCATGAGTAATGGCCTAATCCTATAGTGATGGGAAGGGGTACTAGCCTGCAAAAGGGGGCTGCTTTGTGTACAGGCAATTGCCTAAGGGGCACGAGAAACCAAAAGATGATGCCCTAGATGTAGGAGTGGTCTCTATAGAAGAGCATCATGGGATGGCACATACACGAGCCTACTGAGCGCAGGGAAATATAACCGATGACCTAGCAGAGCGCATGCAGAGAGCTGGTGGTCGAGATACTTGATGATGGCAGCTCTGCGCATCTCGGACTTGAGATATGACCTAACGTATGGGCGACAGTAATGGCACAATATTATGACGATGGGAAGGAGTATAAAGCTAAAGAGTGCATACCTTTTAGTTCCGTGTACTTAGGGATAACTTTTGCATGCGAGAGGTAAAATAATATTCCTCTTGATCATATAGTCACCGATACACAACACGCTATTTACTAGTGAAAAAATAACGGTGATTTGATTCAAAGAAAAAAAACATTAGAGAAGTCCAAATTCTCATAAACTAATATGTAGGCAGTAGCTAGGAAACATGTACTATGAGGTCATCACGAAAGGATTCTGAATGTACTTTCCTTATTAGTCTTTCTTTATTTTTCTTGTTTTGGCTTCGTTGTTTACCTCTCATACTGCTCCGATTCTGGCTGCTAGTATATGTTCATTAGAGGCATCCCGGGCGATATCAGGTGAGCTTATCCATATATTTAGCATAAATGTTTGCATTCCTCACAGTATTAGGCTCAAAATATTCTTCAAAATAAAATCGAGATTACATCTGTTACGGCTCCGGAGTGAGAGCCGTTTTGCTATATTTTTGACTTTTGCAGGAGCTTCCTAAATGATGATTTCTTGACGCATTTTGATTCATCGATCTTAGATTCAAAGAGGCAGACGAGCACCACTCACAGATAAAGTTATATCAAATCAGTGAGAATGAATGAGGTATATAAAATATTTGTATATCCATTCCACTACAATCTTATATTGCATCTGTGAAAGCTCATTCTCTTCCCTCTTAGTCTTAAGAGAAAGCATACCCTGAGAGACAAGTGTAAAGGTGTGGCCAATGCACATCTCACAGCACAAGCATAAATAGTGCATGCCAAAACCAATACCAATGGGCTGTCAAATATCACTTTTCTTTCTTTCTAGGTTTAGAGGTTGACTTGGAGTTTTATAGCATATGACCCATTTTCAGTATACCTCTTGAAGAAGAAATAATCACAGCTCGGATAATAGAGAAAATAAAGTCACATCTTGACTACAGTGGAAAAAGTTACGTAAAAGTGTGGAACAACGAGATCAGTAAAATTAATGCTTGGAAAACATGGCTTTATACCAATACTACGAAAATCGACCAAAGCTTCTGGTTTAGGGCCTGATAGCGGTGTAACCCACTTTCATAACTTGCACATTACCATTCTCGTCGTCGCCCTTCTTCTGTACACGAAAACGAGAGGACCATCCATGAACTAGCCGTGTTGTATAAGGTTGGCTAATGACTTGTGTGAAGCTTAACGCTGTTGAGGAGAGCAATGTTGCTATAATACTTTTATGATCCTTGAGTCCACTGCTTTTGAGCGTGTGATTATCTAGGCCATCTAAAGTCATGAGTCTAATGCTTGACTGGCCTTGAAATTATCTTTCAAATATGAAAGATCTAATAAACTATTTACGTTCAGGTAACTATTCACGCATTCCTAGAATGTGACTTCCCTACACGAAAACTTCTAAACCTAATATTTTAGATTTGAATGAATTTGAGCAAATTTTACACATTTCCATATTCCCTTATATGCATTCTTAAAATATCAAATTTGTTTTTACAATTTTCAGAGAAGATATGTACCCAATTTCTCGAGTTTACCCCAAACCAGGCCACCGAAAGAATACCATATGCCTTATCTCCCAAAAGATTTTATAACACCCAAATTTCTGCCCTACTTTTACCTTGCATCGATACAGTGCACACTATCTCCAAAGCTGCAGAAGGGAGTTTGGTTCTCTTTGACAATGAAATCTACCCAAATATTAATGAAAGGCCTCCATACCCAAACCAATAACGATGGCCTCCATTATCACAACAACTCTTGATTTAGAGGGTGGGATGAGGTATATATACTAAACCATTTCAATAAGCACAGACCCAACCAATAGAGCTAATCTGAGTTGACACAACGCACTAAAATACAAGGTTACGAGCCCTAGAAGAGTACCTCTTAGAGTCACACATGGCCATCATCGGTGTTATGGCCATTAGAATTGACCAAAGTTAAGATAGAAATGCATGAAAGCATGCAAACCCATTTCCTTTACTATCCACAACATCATCTCTTATTCTTCTTCCTACCGCGAGGGTCGGAGAAACCATCTCGTCCATTCTCAAGCGTGTGAAAGTTAGCATAAGTTTGAGAAATATTTTTCTCGAACTCCGGGTACTATTAAGGAGGCGCTGTCATATTTTCGATCCATTCATCGTCAGCTCTTCACCATGTAGTTTTGCAGGGCATCCTAAGCCATGACTCGACTCCTCCGAATCAGTAATCTTTAGCCCTGAAAATATCGATCAACAACTTTGTCCAATCAACTTAGCTCGAATTCCCTGGGAATAGTCTGGATCTCATGCTGCATTTCTTTAGATCTCGTTTATGAGTGTAGAGGACTCTAAACGAAAGGAATTGTAATAGGATGGAGCCCAAATATCTACCTGCAGTCCTCCCCTCACTTTAAAACTTTAATAAAAGCTGTAAGATGCATGAAAATTAAACAACTCGTTAACATTTCAATTAATCCAGTATTATTAAAAGGAAGACTACACATACCATCCCAATCGACCAATCGGAGCTTAAAATCAATAACTGCATCATGTATGGGTCTCCATGCCAATCCTTAAATATGCCCACTCTGAAAAAACCTACGGTTTAAATGCACAGATTGCCTCTCGCATGTGATTCCTAGTGCAACGGGGAAAATTAATGGAATACATTCTTGTTTCAAGTAATTCTCGTACTTGCGAATGTTCAGACACGAGGTTGAAGAAAGATTCAATACCCACGCATTGAAGCTCATAGTAAAAGCCCCAAAGCCACAGCTAAAAAATGGGGCAAATGTGAAATCAATGCCCCTCCCTACACGATAAATCGTGTGGGCAGAATGCCATTCAAATCTCAGCTCCAAACGAGAAAAATGGGAGGCAAATCCATCCTTTAATGTTTATGCACATTTTTTTTGGGTTAACGAGGAATAATTAATTATTTTTAAAATAATTATAGGGCTAACTATATAAAACTATATAAAATTTGTTTATATAGTGGCTTTATCATAAACCCTTAAAATTCACCCCTAAAATTCTCTAAAATTTTCCTTGGCTTTTTTGGATGTTTAGGGTTATCATGTTGTTTTTAAATAATAAATAGGCCTTCAAGCCTCATTGTATAGAGTTCGAGAGGCACTGTATGACCTACATCTCTTCTCGGAGATAAGCAGACCAATGCCCTAGCTAGTTTATTTCCCAGTATACGTCAAGCATATTTCGGTTATGTGATATTAATGAAATGAAGTCTTATTTCCGCTACATCTTCGTATTTATGTGTATTTATGTATTTTATTGAATTCTTGCATAGAGTCCGGATCAATGTCATTTCCTAAACCATGTTACATTTAACTAAACAATTGTACAAAAAATAATAAAGCTTTGTGTATAACATATTCTATATTTTCTAACTATTAATTTTCCTTACGAAAGTTACAATGATTATATGTAACATGCATGATCTTCATATGTTGTAAAATTCAAGCCTACCAAAGGGCAAAAACATGTGCCTATGGTTTATCATGTATTTTGTGAGTTGAAATAAGAGAAGTGAACGAGACTATTTTGTGGATGTGCGTTAACATTACTAAGGATTGAAATGTTGATTTATGACGTCATTAATAAGACCTTGGATATAAAAAAATAAATTATGTAGGTATGCTCCTAAGTCGTATATTGACTATTGTGAGAAAATATGAATGAGCTCTAGGTAGAGTGTGTGTGATTGATAAACACCAAGAAAATTGATCAAGGTATTCATGGGGAAGCTTTCTTTCAAAAAATGTGATTTTTATCATGCTAGATCAAGTTACACATTGGTGAAGGAGGACATGAAAATAGATAATGCGACTCTTTAAAAATCCAAATACTTTTGAAAATTGTTCAGCATTTGTTGTTAGGTTGGAGAAAGAAAGGGTGAGGTTATCACCTGTGAGGTTCAAGTCTCTCCAATGAGGTTCAATCTTGTTGCATGTATATTCATATGGTAGCCATTTGAGCTAAGTGAAAATCTTAGATCAATTTAACAAAATAAATTTCCCTATTCATGGCTTCTTTGAGAGAAAAAAAATGATTTGAATGTCATAAAAATAACTACAATGATTGTAAACTCCCATGCATTAAAATAAATGGAGAAGTATCCATATTAAGATAATCACAGGACTAGGGAAAAAAAATTGAATGAAAATATCATGACAACAAAAGAAGCTTTAAAACAATCCATGTGACTAGCCCACTAAGGAAAAGTGAAATGAAAATTGTATACAGGTACTATATCCCAAATAGAATGAATAAAATTAAAGTTATACTTATATATGAGTAATTTATTGACACTATATATTTTTCCCATCCAAATCTTGACTTAGTCATTTTTCATGTGAAATGTGAAGTATACTTTTCGCTACATTTTCACTCTGAGAAACTCTGCACTAATGGTTTCCGCATTTCGGATACTTATTCTTTTTTCCTTGTGTTCAAAATGATTCATCAATCATTTTGCACACATATATTCTCTCGCACATAATTTTCAGACACATATAGTCCTTCCATATATCCATTATTCCTGCACATTCAATCCTTCACATGAGAAATTTTCTGCACATTCATATTTCCACATAACATGTCATAAAATTACCTTTCTACTTATGTTCCATATTGCTAATGATTTGGAATTAAAGTGTCACTCCAACACTACATCAACATCTTGAACTTCTTGGCGGCTAAATAGAAGTAACGAGAATGCTATCGGGTTATATTTTCACAAGTAGGGGTTTAATCCACCCAAAGAGTGGTGCAACTCAATCCTCTCACTTACCAAAGGAATTAAAGCTAGCTAGGAAAAATCATGCAACTCGCAACCTTGACAAAAGAAACAAAACACTAACGAACTATGCTAACCCTAAATGACAAATTATTTACAAAAGTAACAAACCAATCAATGCTCTAATCTTTTGACCTTAGAGTAATGTAGAGCCTCAACTTTGTTTAACTTACAAATTAAATTAAATAAATTTACCACAATGTCCTTTATCCAAGAACAATTTAAACGTTATACCTCCTCTTAAATAAAGTCCAATATTTCAATGTCTAGTGATTGATCAAATAAGTAGAGGCATATTTCAAATATTAATTGATCATTGTTTAGTTTAATTGTTTCTCATGCATTTATCTTATGAAATTAAAATCTTAACCAATTATATGGGATATGCAATTAAGTACATATTGAATAAGATATCTTTAAACAATAGTTAAACATTAGTCACATTGTAGCCAATAAAAAACTATTGAAACAAAACATAATAAAATATGTAAAAAAGTAAAACTAGTTTAAAAGAAGTAAAATGCTACAAATAAACTTTCAAAATAAACTAAAAGCAAATGTGAAAAAAAATAACAGTTAATGTAATAACTATGTAAACACCTCCTCCCACATTTACCCACTCTAACTGGTCTACCAGGGTAAATATGAGATGTGCGCTACTATGACATGACCCAACCTCCAAATATTCAAATGCATTTACCAATCATTCACAACCAAACTAGGAAATCATACATGCAATCTATTACCTGCAAAATCCCCAGCCTTATTTTCTTTCCCTTTGGTTTTATTTTCATGTCACTTTCCTTCCTTTGCTTGCTTTCTTGCATTTTTCCAAAACTAAGTGAATGGTCAAGGGCTCCAAGAATGCTCTAAGTGTGCAAGAGTGTAAGAGATCCAAAACAAGAACTAACAAAAGCTAAACCAAATAAAGTTGTGAATTGTTTCTTTGATGCATTTTTATCATTGATTTTCCTTTTTTCTTCATTTTCCTCTAATTTCCTTCTCACGGGAAATTTTGTCTCTTCATCTCCCTTTTCTCTTATTTTTGATTATTTTCATAATTTAATGCCAATTAAACCCTATTTTCCTTTTCCAATTCCTTTGCCAACTTCCTTAGCCATAATAAACCATAAGTGATGCCCACTATAGTGCTTTCGTAACATTAAACTTGGAATACATGTCCCATGAACTTGGTCTTTTTCTTTTTGTATTTACTATCCTATATTACATGAAACTTTAAACTGAGGTTGTTACAAACCCCTCCCCCTTGGGGGAAAACCGTCCTTGGTGTTCTATGACACATATGACCAACAAAACCACTGAAAACCAAAACATACTACCCATGGAGCTTTATAACATAGCTCAATGCAGTATTTACAATGAAATCCTGCTAAAAAGTAAAACAAGCATACCTCTTGTTGGAGCTTTATAAAAAATCTCATTGCGGTATTTACAATATAAACCATATATAAATATGTACATATACCAAAAAAAAATTGCATGAATCGAAAAATAATGAAGGATACAAATCCTACATTTTATCATCCATCGCCCATGTAACTTCATCGGGCCCAAAGTGCTTCCACTACACTTTAACTTACTGCATTGCTTGGTTCCGGAGTGATATGAATGGGAATATTAGTTTTTCTTCTAAGATCCAATTCAAAACTAAATGAAAGTTCTTGAGGATGATGGGGTTAATTGCAAGTTTAACATGAGGTTTTATGTGTTTTTAATGAGAAAATTAACTTAAATAAAACATTGAACAACAGCATCAATAAGACATAAACATCACCATAAATAGTCACATAGCACAATATGATGAAGGAGTTCACCCCACCTGGGCTACGTCTCCTTGGTCCAACTTCCAATGGATTGGCCCACGTGGCAGCATGCGGTGGGCCACAATCCTAAACAACAAAAAAATGCCACCATGAACCTGTAGTATTGTGCCAATTGGAACTCCACAATTCACTAAAGGAAAACAAACGGTTTGACTAGTCAACTACCACACTGGCATGCCCAGTCAGCAGTATGGACTCATGACTGGGTTGTCTGCATATTTAAAAATAAAATTTGCTTGTTTGACAAAGTGGACAGAACACATTTATGGGAGCGTACGGTGTTGGTTTTCCGCGAAACGAGTTGCGTCAGATTCATAACCACGAAATCTACATGGTCGTTTAGGTTCCACAATAATCAGAGAACTTTGATTTTTGAGCATAATTTTGAGCACCTGATCACTCCTCCCCACTGGAAGCTTTTGGACCCCAAAATATCGCTTCCAGTTGTTCAAAAAATGAGGGTATTATTCCCTCACCTTTCCAATCTCGATTCATTTTGCCTTTGAAGGATTGTGCCTTTGAGCCCCACACAAAGATAGTCGACACTCCCTGTTTTTGATGTCCTTCTTCTTCTTTCAAGAATGTTGTCTTGCTGAAGTTCATCATGGTATTTAGGAGAAAATTATTCAATGGAAGAAATCTAAACCTATTCTCCTTGATCATCAATCAATGGAGGCTCAGACAACCTCAAGTTCCCAACATTAACAACAGAGTAAATTTGCATGTATGAAGCAAAATCTATCTTGAAGGAATTTTCACCAATATTTTCCAAAATTCTGAAACAACCATAATGGATTGGTTTCAGTTTTTTACCTTCCCCTTGAAGCCTCTATTTGCAAATGTGAAGCCAAACTTTGTTACCGACTTGGAACTTGTGATCTACACAATGCTTTTCATGTCTTGCTTTGTACTTGACTTGGCTCTTTTCAAGCTGATCTTTCTCTGTTTGATGCATCAATTGGATATGTTCTATGAAATTCTTGGCTTTGACTATGTTGTTATGGACATCAATAGAAACATCCTTCCCAAAAATTAAATCCAATGGTGATCTAGGCGAGTATCCAAGACATGCCTCAAATGGCGATGTTTGTGTGGAGGAGTGTTTTTCATGGTTGTAAGCATGTTGAATGTAGTGCAAGTTTTCATCCCACAACTTAGGATGCTTGTTGCAATTTCCTTTAACAAAAATTCCCAACAAATCAAAAATATCGATCACTAACAATAAATGTGGGAAAACCGAAATGAACCCAAACATGCTAAAATAATAAGTAAGATGTTTGTTCAGCTATGATTTTCCTTTTACATGGAATTAATATACATATCTTGCTAAACCTATCCACAACTACATACAAATAATCATGAACTATTTTTGATAAAGGAATACCCCCTACAAAATCCATAGAAACACTTTCCCATGGACGTGAAGGTACAGGAAGTGGTGTGTACAATCCTAAGTTCCCATTTTTAGGCTTACTGACTGCACATAATGAACAACCTTTAATGTAATGTGACACACTTTCAAGAATACGGGGCTAATAACAATACCTATGAAGATGTGCCACTGTTTAGCTTACACCAAAATGTTTAGCAATTAGAGAAGTATGTGCTTCCCTCATGACATTCACTCTCTCCCCCTAAGGAATACAAAGCTTGCTCAAATGATACAACAAGTTATTATGTACATGGTAATCCAATTCCTTTATTTGGTTGCCTTAACTCAAGCTTTCATAAACATCTTGAAATTCATTATCACATGCATATTTCTCAACATAACTTTCATGCAAAACATAATTATGCTTGAGTAAAGTAGATGCACTAATTATAGGCCTAGAAATCATATCAACAACCTTGTTGTAAATACCTTTATTATACCTGATGACCAAGTGGAATTGTTGTAAGAAACCCATCCATCGAAAGTGCCTTGATTGTTGCAACTTAGTTTGTGATTGCAAGTATTGCAATGGTTGGTGGTCAGTGTGTATGATGGTTTCCTTTCCCATCAAGTAGTGCTTCCAATTTTTCACACTTTGAACCAATGCATAAAGCTCCTTGTCATAAGTAGGATAGTTAAGCACCACACCATTGAAAGTTTCTAAATGAAATGAAATGGGCTTACCATGTTGCATAAATACCACACCCATGGCATAGTCGCTTGCATCAGTTCGAATATCAAAGGGTTGTATCAAGTTTCGTAATGAAAGTATTGGGGCTGAATTGATTATTTTATTTTAAAGCATCAAATGCCTTTTTTTTCTTGACTCCCCACTAGAAGACGTTTTTCATACTAGCCAATGCATGCAAAGGAGTTGTGATAGAAGAGAAGTTAGAAATAAACTTCCTCCAATATTGGGTTGCTCCGAAAAAAATTCTTACCTATGTGACTGTCTTAGGTGTTGGCCAATTCATAATGATCTCAACCTTAGAGGGGTCTATCCTCAACTCATGTCCTCCGACAATGTGCCCCAAGTACACCAAAAAAGTTTTGCCAAATTAAAATTTTGAAATCTTCAAAAACAACTATTCTTTCCTTACAACATCAAGTAATTTTCTTACATGCATGACATGCTCATCAAGTTATTTACTAAAAATTAAGATATCATATAAGTAGACAATGATAAAATCATCAAGAAATTGCCTCAAAACATCATTCATCACATGCATGAAGGTAGCAAAAGCATTACATAAACCAAAAGGCTTAACAAGCTATTCAAAGAAACCTTGCTTTGTTTTGAATGTCATCTTCCAAATGTATCCTTTAGAAATTATAATTTGATGATAGCCACTCCTTAAGTCCAACTTAGTAAAATACTTTGCATCTTTCAATTGATCAATTAAATCATCTATTCTAGGAAGTGGATAATATTTCTTTACCGTAATATTTTTCAATGCACGGAAATCTACGCAAATGTGCCATGTTCCATCCTTCTTTTGAACCAACACAATAGGTGACCCGCATGGTGAAGTTCTTGGATTGATGATCCCTTTGTCCAACAACTCTTGGATTTGATTTTTCATTTCAGCACTCTCCATCACCGACATCCTATACATTCCAATGTTAGGAAGAGGATAATATTGTTGCAACTGTATCTCATGCTAGATTCCCCTCTTGGGAAGTAAACCCTTTGGCTCCTAAAACATCTCATTATTTTGATTAACTACTTCAATCAAATCAGATTTCAACTTTGGATCACAACCTTGGAATGATTCATAATCAACATCATTCTTTTGTTTGATCATACAAAGAACAAAATTCTTGCTTGAATTCACTAGTCTTTTCATTTTTCCTGCATTAACTATTGAAATATTTAGTTTCTTGTGATGAGCTCTCAAAATATACTCCACAGCTTTTTTGAACAAGTGGTACATTTTTTCATGGCAATAGAAGATTTATTTTCTATCATAGAGGTAAGGATTACCCAAAAAAATTCCTGAAATATCAAGCAGTACAACATCTAATTCAACTTCGTCAATGAAGTTTGATGTGATTGCAAACCGAAGAATAAAATTTCTTGTAACCTGCAAATTTGTGTTGTTGCATATCCAACCCAATTGAGATGGTTTGTGATGAGGAATTGTTTCAAGATTAAGTTTCTTGACTAAGTCTTCAAATATCAATTTTTCTTGTGACCCATTATCAAATAGTGTGTCGATTTTTTTATGTTTTGATATAACCCTCACATGAAATAATTCAATTCTTGTTTCTTCATTTGGAGTACTAGTGTGACAATTTGATGCACTAGTGCTAGCCGCGTTTATTTACCCCTCATACCCATGGCTATAATTTTAGTTTCATCACCCGAGTCGGATCCCAAATCCTGTTGAGTGGTTGCAGCTATTTTTTGTTTTCCTTTGTTGTTGAATTTCGTGGGCCTCATCTCTCGATGAAACTTCCAATAGTGGTCTTTATCATGACCCTATTTTGAACAATGTTTTCATGTCATTTTATCTCCTTCCTTTTTAACAGATGCATTTTTCTTTCCCTTTCCTTTCTCTCCACCATTAAATGGCTTATTTTTACCCTCTTATAGAATGTTTTGCCTCTTGCCTCAAGGCGAGTGGCTTGCACACAAACCTCATCTAAGCCAGTGGGATTGAAAATAAGAATAGTGTGCCTTAGGTTGCTATGTAAACCCCTTATATACTTCAACAATGTATCTTGGGAATGCAAATCAACACCTAAAATAAGAGCTCTTTTTCTAAATTATTGGGTTTAATCTTGCACACTTTGAACCTTAAGTTGTCTGAATTTCTACCAATTCATAATGGCTTTTTGCATGTATGCTAGAGGGTAAAATTGTATTTTAATTGCAGTAATGAAATTAGACCAAGAGAGTGAGATATTACCATTTTTATTTGTCTCATATTGTGTCTTGGCTTCCCACCATAATAATGTTGAACCCTCCAATATCAAGGAAGCTATCTATATCTTTGTATCATCATCTTGAAGGTTTTGAATTATGCAATAGACCTCGAACTAATGAACCAAATTTTCTAGCTTCTCTGTATTCACTTCACAATTATACATAGGCAACTCAAATTTAATATCAATTTTTAACAAGGGTTGTTTACCAATTCCTTTTGAGGTAGGTTGATGAGTATGTGTAAGCCTTAAGGGTTGTGTTAGTGGAAGAGGATGAAGATGAATGTGAATATGGTGGAGTAGATGGTGGCTTATCACCATTTCCATTACCTCTTGCTCTTGGAGAACCATCTCCTCTTGGAAGTCTGGAGTTTTCACCCTGCAACATTGTGTTCCTCTCTTCATAAATGACCTTCACCATCTATGTCATGTCAAAGAAAGGCTTCCTAAAATCCTTCTCATCCTCTGACAAGTTATCAATTCCACCTTTGTGAGACATGCTTACTAAAGCTTCTACTGTAACTGGAGGTGAATCTTGTAGTGGAAATTGTGGCAATTGTGCCCTCCTTCTCATGGCTCCATCTTGAGAACCTTCACCAACAAGCTGGCCTTCTCCTCTATTGAGCTTCGACCTTGTAAGAATTTAAACACTTGCAAAACAAATTAATCCTCTTTGCGCAAGTAAACCTAGTGCTCTAATACCAACTTGATCTGAATGGGAATATTAGTTTTGCTGTGCTAAGATCCAATTCAGAATTAAATGAAAGTGATTGAGGTTAATGGGGTTAATTGCAATTTTAACATGAATTTTTATGCATTTTTATGTGTTTTTCATGATAAAATTAACTTAAATAAAACACTGAAAAAAACATCAATCAGACATAAACATAACCATAAACAGTTAGACAACACAATATGATGAAGGAGTTCACCCCACTTGGGCTACATCTCCTTGGTCCAGCTTCCAATTGCTTGGACCTTTTTTATTATGCTCAAAAGTATGAATACACGTGTTTACAATGCTCAATCAGCTCGGAAACATGTTCCATAAGATCTAGAATTCCCAAGAATTCCTGTCTAGCCTCTTTCTACCTCGCATTTGGCCAAAAACTAGAGAAGTTATGACCTCCCCAAGTTTCTCCACTAACAGCTCCAGAATTTTCTCCAGGGTTGACATCATCCTATATTTTCACCCTTTTTCCACACTAACTAGGTGACAAACTACTTGTTTTCTGGACAAAATTTCTGCTTCCTTAATTTTTCCACTACGGGCTATGGCGAAAAATTTGTTTTTTAAAACAAAGGTCGCTAACGGTTTTTCCAATCGTCAGCATGTGGCCACCCCACATTAAACCGTAGCATATATTACCGGGGGGGGGCTTAGGGCTAGCCTCCTACCCGAGGTCTCGCAGGCGGCAATGACGAAGGGTTAGGGCTAGAATGTGACCCCCTCCCCCATATCTCTGGCGCATATACCATAATACAAACCTGTGACCATAATGGGTAAGGAACACGGTGTAGCGCACAATGGTAAGGTCAGTTGTTGTTTGTTGTTTGGTCATGGGCTCGACCCCAAATTTCTCCATTTGGAGTTAAATTTTTTTTTGTGGTTTCCCATGCTGCCACATGGCGGCCTTTGGTTGGGCTACATGGCAACATGTGGTTGGCCACAATCTCAGCCAACCAAAAATTGCCACCATGAACCTGTATTATTGTGCCACTTGGCACTCCATGATTCACCGAAGGAAAAAAAAAGTTTGACCAATCAATTTCCACGTAAGCATGCTCAATCAGTTGTATAGACTGCTGATTGGGTTGTGTGCACATTTTTTTTTTAAATTTCATTTTTGACAAAGTGGACAGAATGCGTTTATAGGAGCATATGGTGTCGATTTTTCAAGAAAAAAGTTGAACCGGATTCATAATGATGAGATCTACACGGTCGTTTAGGTCCCACACCAATCCGATAATGCTTATTTTTTAGCATAATTTTGGGCACCTGATCACAAAGCATGAGTTGTTTCCACTACATAATGCACTATGGCTCTAGATGGAGCTTTCCCTCTAGTTCAAACTGCAATACATACCAATCAATCATATGATCAACATCCTACACATATTTCTTAATCAATGGAACACGGAAAACATCATGGACTTTCATTATTGGGGCCAGTGCAAGTCTGTAGGCCATTGGTTCAATCCTCTCAAGGATCTCAAAAGGCCTACAATACCGAGGTGCCAACCTGGCACATGATCTAATCCCTAAGGAGCTCCTCTTGGGCTTGATGCACAAGCACACAAGCTCCCCAACCTGAAACTCCTTTAATTCCCGTATTCTTATTTGCATAACGCTTCTACCTATCCTGTGTAGTTTTTTTCGTTGCATAATTCACTATGGCGCTGGATAGAACTCTCCCTCTAGTTCCAACTGTAATACATACCAATCAATCACATGATAAACATCCTGTACATATATCTTAATCAATGAAACATGGAAAACATCATAGACCTTAATTATTGGGGTCAGTGCAAGTCTAGAGGCCATTGGTTCAATCTTCTCAAGGATCTCAAAAGGCCCACAATACCGAGGTGCCAACCTGGCACATGATCTGATCCTCAAGGAGATCCTCTTGGACTTTATGCACAAGTAAAAATGCTCCCCAACCTGAAACTCCTTGAATTCCCTATGCTTATTTGCGTAACGCTTCTATATATCTTATTTTGTCTTCAAATTCCTTTTAATAACCTATTGTTGGCAAAAAATTAAGGGATGGGTTGAGACCCCGGGTTCAGGAACATGGCCAACAAAGGCTCTATCGTAGTCTAGCACAATCCCAACATTTTCACCTTATTTAGGAAGAATAATACATCTACCTGATGCGTGTCGCAACCTTAGTTAGTTAAGGGAATGGAATCCGATATCGGGATGAACCGCATGGAGTTTATCAGTACCCAATAAAACCATAACTAGAAAATTTAGAAATCCAATCATAACAACTCAAGCATTCAGGGATAAAGTATATTTCACATGTACAATCATATTATTTTTTTTTAAAAGCCACATAAATTCACACACAAAGGTTCTCATATATCCCATCAAATCCTTCTTCTATTAATTTCCACAACATTACAATAGTACATATGGCTAAAATTTCTCATTGACATAACATAAAAATAGCATGGTAGAACAATACATAAGTAAGATTATATAGAACAGTGCAGGATCGAAAGGCTTTGGAATGACACTTTAGTATCCTTCGACTTTTCCCCTTAGCCTTCTTAAACCCTGCGCTTGGTTGAACTGCTACTTCTCCCTCAGATGCTCCACCTTTTTCCTATTTTGGGTGCCTCTGTTTCTCAGCTGTGGCTGCTTCCTTGGCTATCAGCGTCCCTTTTAGCTCAACTGTGACTACTTGGCATCCTGATTTCTTTGGCCATTCCTCCACAACTGCTAGTCTTTGGCAGGTTCCTTCTTATTCCCACGATGTCTCCTCCATGACTTCCCAATGATTACCTCTAGTAAAAATGTGGTCAGCCTCCAAACATGTCAAAACTTGGCTCTCAAAACAAAGGACGCAAAACCTACATTTCTTGTTCCATCTCTGCCAACATGTCCGGTCCAATCAACACCCTATTCACTAGATCACTCCAGTTGATATGAGTATTACAACTCTGCCTGTAAAGATCCTCAAATGGACTCATCCTCAATGATTCCTGATACCCATTATTATAAGAAAACTATACCAGTGGAAAGTACTCCTCCCACCTCCTCTGTTAATGCATGACATACATCCTCAACATACCCTTCATAATCATGTTGAACTTCTCTGTCTTCCCATCATTCTGTGGATGATAAGTTGTACTGAAAGCCA
The DNA here is from genome assembly GCA_034641835.2 of Pinus albicaulis. Taxonomy (NCBI): domain Eukaryota; kingdom Viridiplantae; phylum Streptophyta; class Pinopsida; order Pinales; family Pinaceae; genus Pinus; species Pinus albicaulis. The sequence continues at coordinate 24,430 of JAXQQM020070014.1, read as the reverse complement.
ACTCTGTCCCCAAGCCTGTTAGAAACTCCTTCCAAAACCTAGACGTGAATGTGGAATATATGTCTTATATGATCTTCTTGGGAACACCATGCAACCTCAATATCTCCCTTATGAATATCTAAGCTACCTCACTAGCTAAATTCGTAGACTTCACTTCAACGAAGTGAGCTACCTTACTCAGCCTGTCAACCACAACCATGATGAAATAATGTTGCTTCGATGTCCTTGATGAACCTATAATTAAGTCCATGGAAATGAAATCCCATTTCCATTATGGAATTGGAATTTGCTGCAAAAAACCAATTATATGCTTACATTTATATTTCACCTACTGACACTCCAAATATCTAGAAACAAACTCAACTACTTATTTATTCAATTTTGACCAACGATGTAACTTCTTAACAACTGTCAATGTCTTCTGGTATCTTGGTTGACCTGAATATGGATTGACATGAAACTCCCTTAGGATAATATTCTTCAGCTCACTTCCATCTGGCACATAAATCTTGTTCTTGAATCTGACCAAGGCATCTGTCATGAGGTGATACTCCTAATCACTATCACCTTCACCCTTTTGAAACTTGTTCTTTAGTTGTTGGTACTTGTCATCATGCTACCCTTCTTGCAAGATCTTCTCCTGCAAGTCTGTCCCATAAAAAATCATAGTTACAATATGATTTACTTGCACTCTCCTACTAAGATCATTTGAAACCTTGTTATCCTTTCCTTTTATGTAGCTAATCTCAAAATTAAACTCACTTATAGTAGCCAGCCATCTATCTTTTTTGGCATTCAGATTGGGTTGGTCAAACAAGTACCTTAGTCCACTGTGATCACTCATCAAAATAAAACTCCTGCAAAGAATATAATCCCTCCACATATTCAAGGCATGGATAATAGCTTCCAACTCGAGATCATGAGTCACATAGTTCTACTTGGGATCATTCAGTTTCCTTCACTCATAACATACCACTTGTCCCTCTTGCATTAGGACCCCACCAAGTCCTCCCTTGCAATAATCTGTACAAACTACAAATTCATAGTCAGGATCGATAATATTCAAGATTGAAACATTAGTAAGAAATTTATTCAACTTCTCAAAACTTGTTGTACATTCCTTAGTCCATTCGAACCGCTTTCATTTTCTCTGCAATGATGTAATTAGATAGGAAATCCTTGAGAAATTCTTGATGAACCTCCTATAGTAAATTTCTAGTCCCATTAATGATCTCATCTCATCCACATTCTTAGGAGTAGGCCACTCCATTACAAATCTAATATTTTTCGGATCCACTACTATCCCTTCCTTGGAAACAACATGTCCCAAGTAATGAACTTATGTCTAAAAGAAACTACACTTGCTGAGCTTGGCATACAACCGATGCTCTCTCAACAATCTCAACACTTCTGCCAGGTGCTCTGCATGCTCCTCTTCATTCGTAGAATATATAAATATATCATCATTGAACACTATCACAAACTTATCCAAGTAAGGATGTAACATGTTATTCATAAAGCACATGGAAGTATTTGGAGCATTAGTAAGACAAAATGGAACCACCACAAACTCATAATTCCCATACATGGTTTAGAATGCAGTCTTGTAGATGCCTTCTTCTTTAATGTGAACCTGATGATACCTTGATCTCAAATCAATTTTTGAGAACACTGCTACTCGCTTTAACTAATCAAACAAGTCATCATTCTTCGAAAATAGATACCTATTCTTGATAGTCACCTTGTTAAACTACTTTTAATCAATGCACAATCTGAGAGTATCATATTTCTTATTTACAAACAATATTGGTACACCCCAAGGCGATAAAATTGGCCTAATGTATCCCTTATCAAGCATTTCCTTAAGCTACAACTTCAATTCCACCAAATATGGAGTGCTAATCTTGTACGCTACCTTTGATGTTGGTGCTTTTCCTGGTACCAACTCAATAAGGAAATCCACTTCCCTATGAGGCAGTAACTCTGAAATATCTATAGGAAATACATCTTGAAACTACTATGGGACAGGGTACCTCCTGAGGACTTCTACATCCTCAACATCCTTACCTTTTTCACTAGAAATATGCATTGCAAAAAATACACCCCTTCCTGCAACTGTGCTTAGCTTGCATAGTTGTAACCATCCTCACCGATGTAGGCTTCTTCTTTCCATACAAGATTCTCTTTTCTTGATTAGCATCCAAGAAATCAATAGCATTTTCATAACAATCCAATTTAGTCCCGTGAATGAACAACTAGTCGATGCCCAAAAGCATATTGTATGATCCCAAAGGAAGCACATTTATATGCGTTGATGTAGGCATATAATTCATCTTGAATGCGCACGCTCTCTCCCACTGATGAACTATTTTCTTGGTCCGTGTAGGCAACAACACCAACCAATATTACGCATGCACTTATTTTCTCACGCAAAAATTATCCATCAGGTTAGGATTGATATAACTATAATTAGATCTAGGATCAATCAAAATAGAAAAAAATTCATCACAAATATTACCTTTCATCTCAATAATGGATGTCTAGTGGTCATCGTGTCTGTTGTCCACTATTTCATAAATCTGAGGAATACTATGACCAACATCTCCAACCATATACACCTCCTGAGAATTGTATATCTGAGGTCTACCACCCTGGTATAATGGAAAATCCTTCTTGCGATGATATTTTACACAAATCCAACACTGCAATGGTTCTCTTCCATTACCTCTATTTTTTTCTCTCCAAGCTAATATCTATGTCCCTTCTTTGTCGTAATAGAATTATTATAAGGAGACACATTCTCTTTTCCCCCTGCATCTTGAGGTATTGCTCGCTTCAGTGGAAACTTCCATTTATCTTTCTCATTCCTCTTAAAATCATGCTTAGGATCAAATTTGTGCTTCGACTACTCATAATAATGATTCAATTCTGTGATGGATTCCTCCAATGACTGAGGATCATGAAACTCAATTCGGTCTCTAAATTTTGCTGGAAAACCACTGATGAACCTTTGAATCTTTTCTTTCTCATCCTTGAGGTAAGGAACATACCTGAACAACTCCAGAAACCTGCTACTGCACTCATCATCTGTTATATAACCCATTTGAAACTCACAAAAATCCTTATCCTTGATAGTACATCTTAGATAAGTACTTCTTCTTGAAGAGTCTCTCTAACTTATCCCAAATCAATTCCTATTCTAGAATTCCCCTAACATTATTCACATATTACCACGAGATGTATGATTTCCTTTTAAGACTAAAGGTGGTTATTTGGCTTTCATGTTATCTGAATTATTATCCAATATGAAGAAATTCTTCATCTCAAGAAACCATGCTTCTACATCTTCTGAATTCTTCATTTCTCCATCAAATGTAGGAGGCTTGAATTTATTGAACTCCTCTGGAAAATAATCACTCTTGCTATAAGGATGGTGGTAGTGATGATGATGATGTATCCTGAATGAAGAAATAAATGAAACCCATACATACAAGCCCTCCTATCAATTGTTTCCAATGATATGTCACCTCTGAATGTATCCTCTCTATCCAACTTGTGTCCTGACCAAGACCTGCTACCATATGCCCCATTTTTCTTCTGCTCTTGTATATCTCCATAACTTATCCCCATTTCCCCTTGTTTCTACAACTTTGAAAGACTCTGTAGAATTACTATATTAACCTCTTTATGATTTTCCTAAGCCCTTGCAAGTATTTCCTATGCCTTAATCAACCTGTCACTTTTTTCCTTGCAACTTCTGATATTTTCCCTTAAAATCCTCAATGTATCTTCTATTTCAGGAGAATACTCATCTCCTTGCTACTCAATTGATCAGTAGGGAGAGTCATGTGAACTATAACCCACCATTTTTCTTGTCATATATTATCTTATTCTTCCTGCAAACATGTCATGTTAGGTAAACCAAATAGATACCATAATCATAATCATACCTCAATGTCATTCAGGGGATGCTATCACATCTGCAAAAATCAGTCTAGATGAGAATGATACATGTATATACATAATCGTATCAACATATTGACATCATGCATGATAACACTAACTGTATGCAATGACCCCATGCATGATATACATAACCATGAAAATGGATGTGTAACAACATACATCCATCCCATCCAATCCAATTGTTTGAACCTGGAAGCTCTAATACCAATCTATTTTATGAGATATTATCCAAAGAGAACGAAAACTGCTCTGATGCCAATATGTAAATGCCTCCTCCCACATTTACCCACTCTAACTATCCTACCAGGGTAAATATGAGATGAGTGCTATTATTACATGACCTAACCTACAAGTTCTAATTAAGGAAGTGAGGCCTACAAAATGAAAACTTCACTGAGATTCCTAGGGCTACAAACCACTTAGGAGCTAAAAAATCACCCCAAGAAACCAATACCTGAGTTGGAACCTTTTTTCATTGACCTAGCACCCCAACATCACGTACAAGCTTCCTTCCATGTTGTTATGGCCAAAATCCTTTCATTTTGTGCTTCTGGTTTCGAGATTTGAACCACTTTTCCAGGCTAGTATTCAGACCACTTCACAAAACTACATGTAACCTTCAAGAATCATGACAATAAAAATGACAAGCCTAATCATCAAAAACTTAACCAAATTCTCAACCAAAACAACCTTAGTACTCAACATACATTTCATCAAACACATGGTAAACATATGAGTTACAGGTCACGAATAAATATTTGATGATAAATTGTTATTCCTCATCTTATATTCACCAAAAAGGCCCTTTGCCATATATAAGTAGCTGAAATAATACTTGTTAGCCCATGCATTCATTAACCATTCAAATACTTATTAAATCATGAACAAGATCCATAGCTGGAGAACATCCCATGCTTATAAAAAGAATATGAATCATGAAAAAACAACCATAAGATCACTAGATAACTAATACATGTGCTCATAAATCATAAATGTAAAATAGCTTGCATTAACATATGTGAAATCCAATAATGTGAGGGAATTCCATGTACCTTCGGTCATAGATTGGGTTGAACCAAATATTTCTTTCAGCCAATCACCCCCATGCCATATTCCAAGCATGAATGTGGGATCTCATGGGGTAAACCAAGACATAAAATACTACGGTCTCCAAAGGTTAAACCACCTCCACCCTCATGCTAATGTGATCTCACCTAAACTGGTCTCGAGATCACAAAACCAAACCAATATTGGATGCCTCATAATTCCTTCATGATCCCTTGAGGAATTTTATTTTCTCCACCCACCTGTCAAGGAATTAAGAGAGAAAAGCTTCTCCACCCCCAACCCTTGGGAATTTTCCTGAGACCACCTTACTCAATCTAAAACCTTTCGGAAATCCAAAGATTAACCAATAACGAATCCCATCACACCATGGTTATCTAAGAAATGGAAAGGAAAGGTTGAAACCACTGCCAAACTAGTAAAAACCTGGATGCCAATGATAACAAGTGAACCAAATACACAAATGCATGTACCATGCATTCACAACCCAGCTAGGAAATCACACATGCAACCTGTTACCTATAAAATACCTTTGTTGAAGTTGTTGATCCAACCTTCCTTGATTTTCCTTTGTTTTCCTTTGTTTGTTCTTTTCCTTCCTTGATTTCTTTCTTTCATTTCTCCAAAACCAAGTGAATGCTCAAGTGCTCCAAGAATTCTCTAAATGTTCAAGACTGTAAGATAGCCAAAAACTAGTATGACAAAATCTAAACCAAAAAAATCTATGATATTTTTTTCTTATGCCATTTTGTAATTGATTTACCTTTTTTCTTCATTTTCCTATAATTTCATCCTCAAGAAAATTTGTGTCTCTTCATATCCCTTGTTGCCTATTTTCTCTTATTTTCACAATTAAATGTAAAATAAGGTCTCTTTACCTTTTCCAATGCCTTTGCCAATTTCTTTATCCATAATAAATCACAAGTAATATCCACTATAGTGCTTACCCAACATTTAACTTGGAAGAAGTATCCCATGACCTTGGTATTATTGTTTTTTCCTTTACTATACTTTATTACATGAAACTTTAACTCTGGGGTTGTTACAAATTAACAGAATATTTACAAGAACTAAGACTAGTGTAAAATAAAGAAAAAGAAGGTAAAATTTACAAAATTTTACATAACATCATAACTTAAATAAAAATAAATACATGAACTGAGAGTTGTAAGAAGAAACTAAATAACACATTTTTAAATAAAAGAGTAAAAGTGAATTCGAACATTGTTAAAGAATAGCAAGCCCAAATGCTAGAATAATAATTGAGATAAGATATAACCATCAAAGGAATTCTTTTTATTATGCTTTCATCATCTAAGTACATCTATGCGGAAAAAGAAGACGATGTCTTGCAAAATAATCATGTAATTAATACAAACTATAATGATAATAATAGTGGAATTAATGTGAAATAAGGATCTATACCTTTTTTCGGATGTTAACCAATAGAACTTTACATTGACAGTATAAAAAACACACAGAAAGGAAACCTACAAAACAGAAATGGTGTCATATGAGCAAACATCAGTGCAAGATGAAGGAAATTGAGATAAAAAGGGAAGAAACTCATTATTGTTCATATCCTTAGTCACAAATTGGGTATAAAAAGTAAGGAATCTCCTGTGCTAAGGAGGCTACCTCGTTTTATATATTTCTTCATGTAGATGGTTGGGTTCGATCCTCCTTGAATGGTATTAGGATGAGTTTTGGGCACTAGTAATACTAAACCATTCGATAACGTCAAGCATGAGAAAAAAAATCATCAATATGACAAAAAATGAATCTTCAAGGGGGCGCATAGGGAAAACTAGTACGTTCAAGTGAAAGGAAAAAGGGGGAGGTAGAGAAGATACATAAGTGTGACTAGCATTGCTTTCGAGTGGGAGCATTCACATGAGTGGATAAAAAGTTAGTTCCAACGAGATCGATAGAGATTAGCATGCGAGATAATTAATGTTTTTTGTTTTTCCTATTCTCATCAAAAAATTGGTACGTCAGTGATAAGTAATGCACAAATATATCTTCCTTTTACTAGTGACTCATCCAAACTGGTACACCATTTTTTGGTCATCTAACCTATTATCATTAGATGGACCCAAGTACACCATGTAAGACCAATTTTACCCTAAGTAAAATTGCTTTCACTATGTAAAATAACTTAATAAAACACATTTATTAGGTTGTTTATGGTCTAAATAAGAAAACCCCAAAAGGAAATATTAAACAAATCTATATTTGTTTGGTTTTCCTCATGGAATAATTAATTAAACAATAATTTTATTATTATTCCTGGTCATATTTAACCCAAAACAAGGAAATTAATTAGATAAATCCTTATTTATCTTATTATTTTCTAGGAATAATTATTTAAATCTTATTTAAATAATATTCCTGGTTAGATATGACTAAATCATTTATAAATAATTAAATAAATCATTATTTATTTAATTATCATTCAACCATTTCCTTAAAATAATAAATAAATCATTTATTTATTTATTATTTACAAATAAAGGGATTTGACCCAAGTCAAATTCTTTTCCCCTCCAACAATATAATAAAATATTCCATAAAAGGTTGATCTAGATTTGGTTAATATTATTTTAATCATGCACCAAGATCTAAAATGACCCAATATTTTGTTATAAATAGAAGGGTTTTTCCTACCATTCTTTACCTTTTTTTGCCTATTAGATCACTCTGAATCTATACTCTTGGTCTAACTTTGAGCCATTATCATTGTCACATTCTCCATTATTTTCTTTGTGAGCTCCCTTTGAGTTCTATGTTTGTCTGGTTTTTCTACACCAACAAGAGAGAGAAATTCTAGATCTGAAGTGCTGAGGACTTTCAAGAACCCATCCCATTGAGGAAAATTGGAAACACCTTTCTTGTTTTCCTCCCAGGTGCCCTTAATATAAAATTCTTTCAAAAATATTATTCTTGTCTTGTCTATTGGATGCATGGAGTAAAACCTTATTTTTACTACTTAATGTCTTTTTATGCATAGATCTAGATTTTGGTAGAATTTTTCTTGATCAACTAACTACAGATCTGAAGATATTGGTAGCCATATTTAATGTTAGGGCTATAAGTTATGCATAGCTAAAGTGGTATTTTTTCGTACACTTCGACAAAAGATTATACTAACAACTGGCGACTCCACACAGGTTTTTCAATTATGACCGCTGTCATTTTTCATATTCCTACATATCCAGCTACTTCAAACCCTAGGGTTTCTCTTTAGCTTTTTGTTTTTACTATTTTTGTGTTATTTTTCACCTATAAAACCCTCAAACATTAAAATTTCTAACTTCTGTGTGTTTCTATCCCTATTGCGCAGGTAACAAACATCAGCCGCAACTGAGATGACAACTTTTTCTAAAATCTGTTGCTGAGACACCTAGAGTCGCAGGTCATACTTTTTGGCCTAGAACTTGTGACCTGGCCTTTAGGACTCACTTTTCAGCCTCAAAACTGCGACCTGGGTAGAAAACAGGTCAGAACCTGCGACCTGCACTTTTTTCTGCAAATTTTTTGAAATTTTTCTGGGTTTGTCTGAAGCTTCTGTCAGGGTTTTCCAACCTCTATCTCCACCAGTTTAGACCTGTTTCTAGTATGTTTTACCCAAATAAGTGGGAATCTAGCCCCCTAGGGCTTTAGTACCCTCCACTTTTTGTGGAAGAGTTTTTAGCTGTTGCAGGTGTCTAAATTTTCAGAGTTTCAGCCATCCCTTTTCCAGATCTGATACCTCCTCTTCAGATCCATTTTAGATCAGCTATTTTTCCTTTCAAATCACCTCATATTGTTTTTTTTGGATTTTCCTTTAGGGCCACCCCTTTTCCCCTACTGCCTTCAGTTGTTTACCTCCTCTTTTACAGTAGCCTTGTCTCTGTCTCTTCATTGTTTTCTACACCTCTTTCCAATAGATTTATCCTTTAGATCCCTGTCCCTCTCGACCTTAGATATATTGGCTTCTTTTCAGTGTGTTTTGATTAGATTTTTTCCCTCTATTAGACTAGTTTTTGAGAGACCCACCTCCTTGGGTTAAATTGATGCATTGTTAGCTATTAATTTTCTGTTATTTCAGCATTATATATTATTCTCTGTAGATTTATTTTCACTTACGCAACACACTTTTTCTTTTGCTCTAAAAAATGTCTGGGTTTAAAAATTAAAATTAACACATGCCACACACTCACCCTAAGTGAAGAAGAGCCCGGTTAACACTGCCAGACAAAGAATTTAAAAAATTGTAAAATCAATTGACACTGCACCTCTTTGCCCTTGTTTCGACATTGTAATCACTTGATTCTACACCTCCTTGACCTTGTTGGTCATTCTTCTTCCCTCTGTGTCATGTTTGTCTTGTCATCATTGTGCCCCCAAGGCGTGTATCCCAGAGACTTCTTGGCGTTCATCCTCAGTTTCCATTCAGTTGACCTACTCCTTCTCACGTTGTCGAGTTAGTCCTCCTTTGAGTCCGCACTCCGAATCCTCTTCTGATTCATTGGGTTCTCCTTTTACTTCTAGTTCTCCCCCTGTTACCTTCACTATGTCTGGTCAAGGGCCTAACACTAGCAGAATCGTCGTAGGAACTACCTCGACTGCACCCTTGCTCCCTTTCATGGCAGGCCTCAGTCTCCCCGATTTCAATCAGTTGATCAATGATCCTATCCGCCATGATGTTAGTTGGCCAGCTATGCCAACCAAGCTCCCCTCTAACATTCCCAAGTTTTAAGGCCTTGCTGGAGAAGATCCCTCCAACCATATCCGATCTTTCCACATGTGGTGTTCATCCAATTCCATTACTGACGATTCCATCTATCTCAGATTGTTCCAACACATGCTTACAGGCGAAGCTTCTAAATGGTATGTTGATCAGACCGCCTCTTCTCATACCACCTTTGCGATCATTGCCTGAGCCTTCCTATCTTATTTCTAGCTTCCTCTCTGATACGACACTGGTACTGAACTCTTGACTTCTTTCCATCAATCATCTGCGACCCATCTTTCCGATCATGTCCAGGAATGGCGACGAAGAAAGAGCTTGTGTCGAGCTCCTACCTTTGAAGACTGTGTCTATATGGACTGGTTCTTTAGTTCTCTTTTACCCGCTATCGGAAAAGATGTTGCCTCACACTTCCCTCAAACCGAAGAAGCCGCCCTCCAAATAGCCTTGAAATATGACCTCATCTATGCTCAGTCTGGTTATGTTTATACTATCCTTCCTGACCTCCCCAGACCTAGTGGCGCTAACTCCCCGGGGGCATCTCATTCTACCAATGGTATCATTGGAGCTCTTTCACATCCATATGCTCAACCTCCTATGGGCTATGGTCTCCCTCCGGGAGGGGCTAGCACCTCCAGCACTTTTCCTCCTCCGGGTAGCATGTATCTAGGATACAACATGCCTCCTCCTTTTTCCCAACCTCCTGCTTACCTTAATTTTGCCCAACCTAACCATTATCCTTATCCATAGCCTGGTGCCCCAACTCCTCCAACATTTTCACCTCCACCTCCCTTACCTCCTCAACTCCAGCAACAGCAACTACCACCCCCTCTGGGGCAAGTATTTGCATAGCAAGGTGTGACTAGTCCTCCTTCTTCTCAAAGAAAGAGGAAAGGAAATAAAAATCAATCTTCCCCTAGTAATCTTACACCCAATCCTCAAGGTATTGACTCTAACACTGCTAACCAGTAGCAGGGCACTCAGCCCAAGCCGGACAGGCCTCTTTGTAAAAATAAGCCTTGTTCGTGTTGCGGTGTTTATGGTCATTACACTCATGATTGTCCCCATTTACCACAGATGCGGCAGATGTGGGAGTCTCAAACCACATTGCGCGGACAACATGCCTCCCCTACTGCTCCCCCAATGTGGCCTCTACTCAACTGGCTCTGTTTACCAATCCTTTTCCCTAGTGAGGATTCATGGCTACCCAACCACTTGATGGACAAGGGACCACTCAACCTTCACCTTCTGGTTCCTCCGATTACCAAATCCTCATGATGAACTTTGATCATCCCCTAACCATCGACCTTCACCTTCAAACTCAGTCTCGTCAGTACCCTAAGCCTCCCACTTCATTTGTCCTTGAGTCATCTTCTTCAAGTTCTACCGAGTCTCTTTTGACATCCAATGGTCCCTTGCATATCCCTCAGCCCAGAGTTGAGGTTCATACACAGATTCCTAAGGGACCATTATGCCAAAATGCTGCTTCTAGTCGAGCTACTCATTCGTATAGCATAGTATATGATTTGGCATAGTCTCCTGCTACCATTTCAACACTGGAACTCCTCCAGTTGTGTCCTTCTCAAAAGAAGGCTCTACTATTTGACATGGGCATTGTAGATCCTGCTGATGACCAATTGATTTTTTTTTATGCCTGTCAATCAGAACATCCTCCCCTTCCTACTTCCGTAGCTTTCCAAATCCCAGTCAAAATCCAAAATGCTAACGTTTCTCGGTGTATCACTGATGAGGGGGCATCCACCTGTGTGATGTCTACTTTAGTTTGGAAACAACTCAGATCTCCTGATTTTTCCCCTTCCACAATCACCCTTCGTGCGTGGGATGGCCATGCCTCGTAGCCCATTGGCCTATTTCGTAATTGTCCTATCACTCTTGTGGGCAAGACTGTTTACGTTGACATTGAAGTCATCAATGCCCCTCTTGATTATAACATTCTTTTGGGGTGTGGCTACACCTATGCCATATCTGTTGTCCCATCCGCAGTCCACCGCAAGATGTTTTTCCCTCATAATGGAAAGATAGTCACCATTGACCAGTTGACGTATCATGAGCCAAAATCTCAGACCTCCCCCGAGATGACCATCTCTTCTGTAGCCAATAAGCAAACCATTGATTCTTTCACCAGTGTCTCTCCTAGCATCTACAAATACTCCTCCTTGCTTGGAAATTTCCATGGTATTCCTCCTCCTCCTTTCTTTGATCCCAGCTTATCAAATTTTTGCATGATGCAATCATCTCGACCTGCCTTTAAGCAGATCGCTTCAGCTAGTCAGCAACCTCAACCTCAACCTCACCTGCTGCAACCTGCTCCTAGCCCTTCGTCTCAGCTAGCTGGACCTCATCCTTCCGGCCCTTCTCCTACAGCTGGTACCCATGAGCCCCTCTATCCTCCTGGGTTGGTTCCACCATGCCTCAACCATCTTGGAGCCATCCCTCCTGGTCATTACCCCGCTAGTCAGATACCTTTCCTTGCTCCCCCTCCCGGAGTCTATTTGGTTCCCATCATGGCCACTCTTTCTCTCCCCAACTTGACCCTCGATATACCCGTCTGGTACCTTGACCCTCTAGCCGCTACCCTGCCTGGTCACCCCAAACCCTACCTTTCTTTGACACTGGTTCAAATGGTTCCCCTAGCTTCATCCATTGATACAGTGCCCTCCGCACCTCAATAGGACCCCTCTCCTGTTGGGCCAGCTCCAGGAAAGAAAGGCAAAGCTTTCAAGGGGGCATCCAAAGACAAGGCCACCCCGACTGACCCTGCCCCTCCTCTGCCCGGAAAGCCTTGCACCTTGTGTGATGTCGTCGGTCATGCCACCCATACTTGTCTCAAATTTCCCCGTATTAAACACATGGTTAAAGTCACGTTCCCTAAGTCTACGGTCCTTGAAACCTATGTTTCTTCCTCGACTGTAGCCAAGAACCCAAAGACTCTTTGCACCAACAAACCCTATGCTCTGTGTGGTGTCCGTGGCCATTATTCCCACCATTGTATGCACCTGACGCATTATTGCACCTCTTTAGAAGTAGTTCGAGAGTACGAGATTGTACAAAATCAATCTGCCTCTCCCATACTTGCGTTTTATGCTTCAGGTCAGCTTAAGGATTTACCCGCTCCCATTGACATTCCCCCTCCTGATGTCGAAATGATGGATCCTGCTGCCACCATTTTCTACCTATCATCATCCATGAGACCCTCAGTGGAAGTCCCCTTGGAGACTTCCCCTGATGTTTCGCTTGACCTCCCTTTAGCGATCACCCTGGGCTCAACATCGGTAGATCCTTTATCTGCTCACTCTTCTATCACCCCTTGTGATGATGCACATGTGACCCTATCTTCTCATGAAGATGAGTCAGGTAGCTTCGCCACGTCAGGTGATCTTTCTTCCACTAGTCACCCCATCTTCTATCATGATGAAGACATTATGGAAGGAATCACCACCCCTGACTTTATATATTCCCCCTTACATCGAACCCATGAGTTCAAATCACATACACCTTGTGGCCATTACATTGATAACCAATGTTTGGGTAAGGGGGAACCCATATTTGAGAGCCCAGGAGAACCAATTCTCCACAACTCTCCTAGTGTATCTGGTCATGTCGAATTTAGTACCATTATTCTTCCACATTTAGAAGAACCTCTAGAGTCCCATATCACTTCAGATCACTCTAGGGATGCTACCCCTTATTGTTCTTTCCTCTTACATCAGCAACCCAGTCTCTTAGACATTGTTGTTGACCAACCTATGGGTTTTCTAGGAGAGCATCAATTCATTATCTCCAAATCCTCTCTTTGGGATAGTGACACCAGGTATGCCAACCCAGAAACTTAAAGTCCATTTGATTCATATATGCAGTACTAAAAGAGATTGGTAATCCTCCATTTCCTTTCTCAAACTACATAACCATAACAAAAAAAAATGGCACACCACACCATTAAAATGTGTTTAGATTCCCCTTTTTCTAAATACATTTTGGAATGACCACAACATGCTTGGGGGCACCTATGCCTGTCAACCATAAAAATCCCAGATCTTAGCCAAAAATAGCACTAAAACCCCCTTTCTCTGACAGGTCGCACTTTTTAGGTCATTTCCTAGGACAGGTCACAGTTTTCTGCCCAGTACCTGCTACCCAAGTCATAGAACAGACCTCAAAAAGTGCGACCTGGCCTACTCATGAGCTCTAGGTACCTGTTGGTTTTTAGTGACTTGATACTTCACCATGACACATTTTATCTAGGAAGCATCACTTCACCCCTCCTCAAAATCGAATTTCTTCACTTGCAACACTCATAATAGGGGCACCACTTGGCCTCCATACTTGTCCTTACTCGTGTTGATGCTCGTCGTGAGTTACCATCTTGTACTCATGTTTTAATGGTCCCCATTGGACCTTTAATGTGTGCCAACACCATTAAGTCGCCCTTTTTTAGAGCTTCCGAGTTGAGTCATCATCGCATTCATGGAAGTCTATCCCAAGTCCCTTTGTATCCTACTATAGTCCTCCATCCTTCATTGCTTGGTCCTTCTCTCGTGTTGCACATTATGGCCTTCGGTCCCACTATCCCCTATCCCTCATGATATTGTGTCAGTCACTACCATGTCATCCATGCCCTTTATGTTTTAACAAGGGAAGTCTTCCATTCACTACTCAGTACCCCCCATTTCATCATCATCATTAGTGTTAGTCTTGTTTGCTCCCTGTAATTTCAGCAGATTGGTGAGACTGAAGCTATAGGGAGAACACTTGAACCACTTTGGGATTCTAGGATCTAGCCCTCCTGAATCGAGAGAGGGATCTCTCTATAAGTGCAAAGATTGATTTATCTTTAAAGCTTTTATGTGTGATATTAGGCTAGTTATTAAGAGAAAGGGTTTTTGTTTGGTTTTGGATGGTTGAGCATGATTTTTAGTTGAGTGGAAAGTCCTGAAATGAAATAGTTTTAAAGGTGTGAATTTGGAAGAAATCAGAACAAGACTTGGCTGATAGAATAGATATAACACTGGTTTTTAGTCCATTGGGCTATAGAGTCATAAAAAGGTTTAATTGTGCAACAATTTCAAGAGTGGTCCAATGGGAAAGTCATCTATATCACAAGATCTTTTAGATAACATGATGGAATGGAAAAATAAAAGTTTTGAAGGGGTGGAAAAAGACACTAATTTCAACTAGGATTTATTAGTCTTTCCAAACATGAAAAGCCTTTTTAAGTAACTATTTAAAACCAACCAAACGACAGGGCTAACCATAGACTTCTTTGGACAAGCTCGTATTAAAGATAACTCATCAAACAAACAATTCAGTAATCCACATAATTACTTTTAGAAGGGATGAAAATAGATTTAAAAAAAAAAGTGCAGCCTAAGATTAGATAAGATACTTTTAAATCTAAATTGTTTTTAGCATACTCTTAGGAAAAATTTCAAAATTACCTTTGGAGAAAGAAACTAGAAGATAGGGAAAACCATAAAATTTTCTAGTCAAACTCTACTAAGCATATAATGAAAATATAATTCAAGAACTTCTTTTCAAGCTTTGCACATCAAGACAGGGGCAAACCAAAATTCCTTGATAATGTTTACACTTAACTTAAGTCATTCTTAAACACACAATTTGGAGGAAAACATTGAGATAAATATTATCAGTCAGAGAAGGGTACTGTAAACAGTAAATCCTAACTCTATGCTTGTTGTTCTTTATCAGAGAATAATTGGACAAAATGGCATACATGAAAGGAAAACAATAACACAGAAAGAATCACTTCACCAGTGATATAGACCAGGATCCCGAGAATCAGCTTGTATATTGATGTCAATCCAGTTACATTCTTCATGTCCAATGTTTCAGTTTAGCAATCATCTTCTCTTCTCAACCTAACTTATTTGATTAAAAATAGAACTTCAAGAGCCCCTAAAAACTATTTACATGTAGAAAATTTCGAGCACAAGTATATGTCAAAGTTCTGCAACCAACCCTTTACAATGTGCTCCTCAAGAAGATTTTATAGGAAAATGAGGAGGTGGATGAGAGAAAAGATCTACATGTTCAATTAATACCGTTTAATGCTTCTCAGCCTTTGAGGGGCTCAATAGAGAAGATTACAGATATTTCCTCTGTATTAATGGGTTTGTATTAAGTGTTCGATCTTCTTAGTAGAGTTTGTTGACTTTAGAACTCTTTCTCATCTTTGTAATAACTCTGCTGATAGTTTACAATAAGTTCCTTTAGCTGAATTAACTGTTCAACTGTATTGAGGCAAATATCACTGACTAAGGCAATAAATCTACCTCCTTTGAATGCTTTGAGGCTGCAGGTGTCTTTTGGCAGCTAAGAGGATTCAATTAGCCTCTGATGTGGCAATGAAGGCTTTCTCGGACTGATAGATATTATTGTTTTTCTTTTAAACACTATTAATTTTCTTTAATTCTGTGTGTTAGGTGAAATTCGGCCTAAATTCTGTCTTTTGTTCTTCAAACCAAGTTGTATTGAGTGTATTAGGCTTTAGATAGTCGATATAGGCTGTAATCCCTCAAAACTGTGTAAAAAATCTTCAATTCTTCATCTCTACTATGGTTGGATCCTTTTACACTGATACTCTTTACTTGATTAAATTTTGTTGTGTCTTGTTGATGTGCAGGTGCGCAGAGGGCTTTACAATGGCATCAGTGCTCATGAGGCACGGACGAAACATGGTGTTGAACCCTGTGGAATGATTTTCTTTGATGAATAAAGGCCTGGGGGATCGTCATCCTCGGCCTTCAATTTTATTTTTAAAATAGTTGAAAAACTATTAAAACCTGCACAATCAAAGAAAAATTAGAAAAATCCTATGGGATAAGGTTTAACTACTTCAGATGGTTTAGGTTAGATCAAAACCATTGGATGAAAGCATCCAACGGCAAGGATTACTTTGCGGAGGTCAAAGGAGAGTCAATTGGATGAATGGTGCAAGAGATTAAGTCCGAGCCGTTGATTTGTGTTGATCAACGGTCGAGATCAACCGAAGATCTTATAAGGTGGAGGGATCATATTTATAATGAAATGGCGAATATACAAAGGAAACGGGTTAAAAAACCTTTGGCGGAGAAAAAAGGTTAAAATGAAATTTGGGGTTTCCAAAAGGATTCTAGGCCATCGGATGAGATCGGCCTCAGAGATCAATGGCGGAGGTTGATCGATGAAGTCCCTTGGAGGATGGAAGAGGGAGATGAACAAAAGAAAGATTGAATGTGGGTCATTGACCTGCATAGATTAACGATGAAGATCTATTTTAGGAAAATGTAATGGGAATGGGAAGGGTGGTTTCGGCTGAAGAAACCGCCGGTTTCACACAAGAAAATGGAGGAAAGGTGGTTTTAACTTTTTGAACACGATATGCGTTACTGGCCGACACGTGGTCTTTTAAAACCACCTATACCATGTAATTTTGGATCATTAACATTTAGGCTAAAAAATCACGTGAAATTGCGTGTCGGCCGTCAGATCTGGGGTCTTAGATCGGACGGTTGTGGAGAGAGCGCGATGGAGGATAGATGCTCGGACGATAATATGTGGGGTAGAGTCTGAGCGGTTTTGATATGGACCGTCAAATCAAGGAATGAACGATAGAGATTGGATTTGGAGAAAGGTAGGACCCAAAAGAGTTGGGCCTGTCGGGTTGAATCTGGACCGTTGGATCTTCAATACGGATGGTGGAGATTCAACCTTGGGGTCAAATGAATAAAATATGAGGTGAGGGGAAAGGTTTAATTCGGGCTGTTGATCTGCAAAGATCAACGGCGGAGATTCGTTTAAAACTTTATACAACGGGGTCATGAAAATAACAAAGGGAAGGGAGAAATGATTTGGACTATCGGATCTTATTGTATGGATGACCCAGATGCAATCAGAAGATTGTGATCGGTGGGGGAAAAGGGAAAATATTGCCAATGTGATTGAACATAGACTGTTGATCTTAGAACTAGATCAATGGTGGGGAATGAATCAGCAGAGGTCGCAGGCGGGGGGATGGGCTTATGATCAGATCGATGTGGGCCATCGGATCTAGGAATGGTGGAATAGATCAACGATAGAGAATCCATCAGAAGGGGCCAATTGAAGGGGGGGCAATAAAAAAATTAAACACATGCAAAATGAAATCTTCGATGTGAGATCCCGATGATCGTTTGATAGGTTTAAATCAACGATGGAGGTTTTCCCAATCAATGAACTGTCAGGACTCTTTATAATATAAAAAATGGGCCTTTTTATGAAAAACAAAGGGAAAATCACATCGGGGAAGGTTTTATATAATGTTTAGCGTGCGATTGCGGGGCTCTAGGTTTTACAAAAGAAGAAAAGGATCAAGGTTTATATACAAAAAGAGCCAATCGCATCGGAAGTTTTATGTAACAAAAAGACATGCGCTCGTTGAAAGTTTCGATTGCAATTAGCACTTCGGGACTTAGCACTTGGTTGCAACACTAGGTTGCATGGTGGGGAAGTGGTTTAGGAGCTTAGCCGAAGGGGGCTAAAGGCCGTAGTTAAAAAGATTGTTTTTCATGATTTTTCAAAGACTTCTAAAGGTTTTGAAAGCTTTTGATAAGGTAAAAAAGGAGTTTTAAACCTTATCAAAGGGGTTTTTATGAAGGGAAGAAGGGATATGAGAGAAAATAGAGGAATTTCATGGTGAAAAAGGGGATAAAAAGGAGGTTAATTATGAGTGAAGGAGGGGAAATATGAGGGGGAAAATGGAGTTTTTGCAGCAGTCTTTTCTTTAGGACAACAACAGATTTTCAGATTTGAGAGGGAAACAGCAGTGAAGATTAACTCAAGAATAATTTATCTTCATAAGTCTTCAAGAACTAACAATTTGGCATAAAACGTGTTTCTTGAAGGCTTAAAAAATGATTTAGCCACCCTTTGATATGACAAATTTTATAGGTGGCTAACAGTGGCTCCACATGGGGATGACACCTTCTTGAAGGTGTCAAGAACTTCAGATTTGTATTCTCTTGGGGCTGATCAATGCCTCATCCATTGGGCTGCAACTTTATTCACTTGGATGATCTTCTTCTATTTTGATAATGTTAGTAGCCATGAAAAACAATGGAAGTATATCAAACAAGCTTTCTACCTACCCAATCCTACTGATCTAACATTTTTTCCTCTTTGAGAGTGCATTTGGATTGGCAAACTCTTTTACAAGAATTTTATTCTTTTGAAAGAAAAAAAATAATCTAAGTCTACTTCTTATTTCTCCATGAACTTAGATTAAACAGTTGAGTTCATAAGTTTCTCTACCTAACTACTATCTGTTAGGATTAAACAGTCTAACAGATTTGTATTCTCTAATTTCTAAAACAAGAAATTTAAAAGCATACAAGTTAGGATTTGAACAGTCTAACTTGTTGCTGATCTATGGCATTAAAACAAGCTTCACATAGATTATTATTTTGCAGAAAATTAAATCAAAATGGTGAAGGCTTAAAATCTAAAAGTTTTAAGCACACCTTTCTCTTTTTTTTTAGCTTTGTTTTTGAGTTTGTTTGAGTTGTTTTTCTTTGTTTATCTGGTTCAAATTTTGAGCATATCAGAACCAGTCTACTTTTATCTTTGACTCATGATTTAAATAGATTAGAGCCCTTCTTCTTTTGGAAACTTAGGTTCAGATTTTGAGCTTGTTTGAACCTTTATTTTCTATCCTAATCTAGCTAACTGATAAGCCAAGTTTAAACTGTTTGGCAAATCTGATTCACTAACCTATCAGCAGTAAATTTAAAAATAATTAGTCAAGATTAGGCTATATGAATAGCTAGAAGTGTCTTTTTTAGGAGTGGCATTTGAGCTTGCAAACTTTCAGATTTTGATTCTCTTTTTTCGGTATGGGGCTGTACCTTTCTTGTTTTTACAATCTGCCCTCTTTTCTCTTTTCATTGTTTTTGTATTTTTGAATTTTGTAACTTTGAATGCAATGATGGATGAACTATTTATAATGAGAAAAAGATAAAAAGGCTTTCAAACATGATATGGTCAAGAGAATTAATGTTTGAGCATCCTTCCATTGACAGGACCCCCCACTAGAAAATTTGGCAGAAATTCCGACAGCCAATTCGTAGCTATTCCGACACATAGTCATCGCAAGAGTGACAGTTCGAGGGCGGACAAACCGTGGTTTGTCCTGCCGTCACAGTTCCGACGCACGTAAAAAGTGTCGTACTATCGACACCTCTTCCATCGCTTTTGAACAAGCGTCACTCTTCCGACGTCTCACAAACCATCACGCCTCCGACGTTTGTAAACTGTCGCACTTCCGATGAAATGTGGTTCGACGTTTGGAAAGTCGCTCTTCCGACGCCTAAAAGCTGTCGTAATTCCGACCCAACGTGGTCCGACGTTTTGGACGTCGCTCTTCCGACGTATGTAAGATGTCGCAATGCCAACGATATGTGGTCCGACGTTTGGTACATCGCTCTTCCGACGTTTGTAATCTGTCGCAATTCTGAAGATATGTGGTCCGACATTTGGAACGTCGCTCTTCCGACGTTTGTAATCTGTCACAATTTCGACGAAATGTGGTCCGACGTTTTCATACTGTCTCTCTTCTGACGTTTCTACGTTGTCGCAGTTCCGACGTCTACAAGGTGTCGGTAGACCGACGAAGGGTTCAATTTAAAAAAAAAAAATTGAAACTTTAAAAGACGAGAAACGCTGTTTTGAATATATTATATGAAGTAAAACAGTCCATGAAAGTGAAATAGCAGTATGTAGAATAGTAAAGCAACAGATAGAGTACCGACGTCCATTGTTCCAAATACAAATTAAAGTACCCAAAACCCTGCAACAGAGAAAAACGAATATGTCCAAAATATAAAAAGACCATCATACCATATCAATAAACCAGCAACATAGACCAGCATCGCTAGTTTTGAAGGCAGAGTGATAAACATTAATCATTTTTTTTTCACAAGAGAAAAAACGTTGTTTTGAATATATTATATGAAGTAAAACAGTCCATGAAATCATTACATTTTCACATCTCAAGATTGGAACCCAAATATACATCCAGAAAAGTGGAAGTCCCACCCCAGACAGTGATAGAAAAATACCCCATGTCACATACAGGGACTTGATATAAAACCCAGTAACGGTCCACATGGAGATTATCGATAAATCTGAGAAAGCATCCAAATATGCCCGAGGCATCTATAAGAAAGTGAAATAGCAGTATGTAGAATAGTAAAACAACAGATAGAGTACTGACGTCCATTGTTCCAAATACAAATTAAAGTACCCAAAATCCTTGAACAGAGAAAAATGCTAATCATGTGAGTGTGATATGTCCAAAATATAAAAAGACCATCATACCATATCAATAAACCAGCAACATAGACCAGCATCGCTAGTTTTGAAGGCAGAGTGATAAACATTAATCATTTTTTTTTCACAAGAGAAAAACGTTGTTTTGAATATATTATATGAAGTAAAATAGTCCATGAAGTCATTACATTTTCACATCTGAAGATTGGAACCCAAATATCCATCCAGAAAAGTGGAAGTCCCACCCCAGACAGTGATAGAAAAATACCCCATGTCACATACAAGGACTTGATATAAAACCCAATAACGGTCCACATGGAGATTATCGACAATCTGAGAAAGCATCCAAATATGCCCGAGGCATCTATAAGAAAGTGAAATAGCAGTATGTAGAATAATAAAGCAACAGATAGAGTACCGACGTTCATTGTTCCAAATACAAATTAAAGTACCCAAAATCCTGCAACAGAGAAAAACGCTAATCATGTGAGGAGTGTAATATGTCCAAAATATAAAAAGACCATCAGACCATATCAATAAACCAGCAACATAGACCAGCATCGCTAGTTTTGAAGGCAGAGTGATAAACATTAATCATTTTTTTTTCACAAGAGAAAAAACGCCGTTTTGAATATATTATATGAAGTAAAACAGTCCATGAAGTCATTACATTTTCACATCTGAAGATTGGAACCCAAATATCCATCCAGAAATGTGGAAGTCCCACCCCAGACAGTGATAAAAAAATACCCCATGTCACATACAGGGACTTGATATAAAACCCAGTAACGGTCCACATGGAGATTATCGACAATCTGAGAAAGCATCCAAATATGCCCGAGGCATCTATAAGAAAGTGAAATAGCAGTATGTAGAATAGTAAAGCAACAGATAGAGTATCGACGTCCATTGTTCCAAATACAAATTAAAGTACCCAAAATCCCGCAACAGAGAAAAATGCTAATCATGTGAGGAGTGTGATATGTCCAAAATATAAAAAGACCATCAGACCATATCAATAAACCAACAACATAGACCAGCATCGCTAGTTTTGAAGGCAGAGTGATAAACATTAATCATTTTTTTTTTCACAAGAGAAAAACCGTTGTTTTGAATATATTATATGAAGTAAAATAGTCCATGAAGTCATTACATTTTCACATCTGAAGATTGGAACCCAAATATCCATCCACAAAAGTGGAAGTCCCACCCCAGACAATGATAGAAAAATACCCCATGTCACATACAGGGACATGATATAAAACCTAGTAACGGTCCACATGGAGATTATCGACAATTTGAGAAAGCATCCAAATATGCCCGAGGCATCTATAAGAAAGTGAAATAGCAATATGTAGAATAGTAAAGCAACAGATAGAGTACCGACGTCCATTCTTCCAAATACAAATTAAAGTACCCAAAATCCTTGAACAGAGAAAAACGCTAATCATGTGAGGAGTGTGATATGTCCAAAATATAAAAAGACCATCAGACCATATCAATAAACCAACAACATAGACAAGCATCGCTAGTTTTGAAGGCAGAGTGATAAACATTAATCATTTTTTTTTTCACAAGAGAAAAAACGTTGTTTTGAATATATTATATGAAGTAAAACAGTCCATGAAGTCATTACATTTTCACATCTAAATATTGGAACCCAAATATCCATCCATAAAAGTGGAAGTCCCACCCCAGACAATGATAGAAAAATACCCCATGTCACATACAGGGACATGATATAAAATCTAGTAACGGTCCACATGGAGATTATCGACAATCTGAGAAAGCATTCAAATATGCTCGAGGCATCTATAAGAAAGTGAAATAGTAGTATGTAGAACAGTAAAGCAACAGATAGAGTACCGACGTCCATTGTTCCAAATACAAATTAAAGTACCCAAAATCCTTGAACAGATCAAGAAAAACGTTAATCATGTGAGAATTCTAAGTAAAGTTAATCTATTAACATTGCGAATAAAATTACACCGAAGTCAAAAACATTGCCTGGCCATACTCATGGCAAATTTGTCATCAAAAAATCAAAAAATTAAGAAGACTGCCCTCATACGGGGAAACCAGTCTTGAACGTTTAATTTACATAATTCAAAAATATTACAAAGGTCCAGCACAGTAAAATAAACTAAAAGCAGCCCAATTAAGTGGGCCTGCTAAGCAAGAAAAACAAATTAACCAAACTACTCCTCCGGTGGTTCCTCCACGATTCGGCACCATCCTTCGGAAGGTCCAGGATCTCTAGGTGCTACCTCCACATGCATGCCATGGCTCCCCTCCTGAAGGCCCAAATGCTGGCTGGCTTTTTCTGAGCTCAGACCCGCCGGACGGGTGCATTCTTCCTCCATTTGGGCCTCCTCGCGGAAGAGCACAGTGACTAAAGCCGTGATTCTTGGGTAGTTGAGAGAGCAATTAAAGGAAAATTGCGCAGTGCGCGTCGTGGGAGAAGGTGAACTAACGGTGGGGAAGCCAGGAGCAGGGGAATCCATATGGTGGCCAGATGCTACAAGCCGACCCCGCCCACTCCTAGTATTTGGATATCGACCTAAGTAATAACATTGCCTGGCCATACACATGGAAAATTTGTCATCAAAAAATCAAAATATTAAGAAGACTGCCCTCATACGGGGAAACCAGTCTTGAACGTTTAATTTACAGAATTCAAAAATATTACAAAGGTCCAACACAGTAAAATAATCTAAAAGCAGCCCAATTAAGTGGGCCTACTAAGCAAGAAAAACAAATTAACCAAACTACTCCTCCGGTGGTTCCTCCACGATTCGGCACCATCCTTCGGAAGGTCCAGGATCGCTAGGTGCTACCTCCACATGCATGCCACGGCTCCCCTCCCGAAGGCCCGAATGCTGGCCGGCTTTTTCCGAGCTCAGACCCGCCGGACGGGTGCATTCTTCCTCCGTTTGGGCCTCCTCGCGGAAGACCACAGTGACTAAAGCCGTGATTCGCGGGCGGTTGAGAGAGCAATTAAAGGAAAATTGCACAGTGCGCATCGTGGGAGAAGGTGAACTAGCGGTGGGGAAGTGAGGAGCAGGGGAATCCATACGGTGGCCAGATCCTACAAGCCGACCCCGCCCACTCCTAGTATTTGGATATCGACCTGCGTAATATTCACTGGACTGGCCGGAAGTCGACTCTGTTGAGGGGCTGGAGGGAGCGCGCAGGGGTTGACCTCTAGTGCTCCCCCTGCGGCAACGCATCCTATGACGCACGCGAGGCATGGGTGCAATCTCAGGCGCAGTGGGCACAAGAGGAGACGAAGAAGCAGAATTGCAATTAACAGAGGAAGACAGACAGAGACAGAACCAAGAGAAA
>JAXQQM020070579.1:0-109229 GCA_034641835.2 Pinus albicaulis | reverse complement strand
TCTTTCGCATCTGAGCATACAATAGTTGCAGTATTACTTCAAAAGAATGACTTGGGGCAAGAACAACCAATATATTTCTTTAGTAGGGCCTTAAGAGATGCTCCTCTCAAATATAACATCATGGAGAAGCAAGCCTTAGCATTAGTGAAAGCTTTAAAATACTTTAGGGTCTATATTTTACACTCTCACATAATTTCTTTTGTTCCACATACTATTGTTAAGGGAATTATAAGTCAAGACCCTGATGGTAAAAGGGGACAATGGATTGCAACTATTCTTGAGTATGACTTAGAGATCAGGCCCACCAAACTAGATAAAGGGTAGGGATTAGCAAAAATTATGGCTAAGTCTAACTTCCAATCACTGGACATGAATATGGTGGATGTGTTGGAAGAAATGGAAGAATTTTTTTCTCCTTTTCTTGAAGAAACATTTCTGAATTCTCCTTGGTATGCTGACATTATTTATGTGCTTTTATATTTAAATGCCCCTCCTACTTTGTCTAAAACTAAAGCTAGATTTTTGAAACAAAAGGCTTTGAGTTTTTGCATCTTAGATGAGGTGTTATATTGGAAAAATGTTGTTGGAATTTTTCTTAAATGTTTACTTGAAGATGATGCAGGGAAAATTATGCATGAATTGCATGACGGAGAATGTGGAGGACACCTCTACTGGAAGGCCACAACAAACAAAATTCTTAGATCAAGTTACTATTGGTCAACCCTTTTCCCAGACATTCAGAAGTTGGTCATGTCTTGCCACAAGTGTCAAATATTTGATGGAAAAAGAAAAATTCTTCCCTTACCCTTACATCCTATCAGAGTTGAGGAACCTTTTCAACAATGGGGGCTGGACTTCATTGGGGAAATCCACCCATCCTCCTCAGCTCAACATAAGTGGATCCTCACGGCCACTGAATCTTTTACCAAGTGGATAGAAGCTATACCCTCCAAAAATGATAATGACTCTGTCATTATCAAGTTTCTTGAAACAAATATCCTATCCAGATTTGGTTGTCCCAGAAAAATCATAACAGACAATGTTGTTGCTTTTAAATCTAAAAATATGGTTGATTTCTGTTACAAATACCACATAACCTTGGGCCATTCCACTGCTTACTATCCCCAACGAAATGGATTAGCTGAATCTTCCAACAAGAGCCTCATCAATATCATTAAAAAACTGTTGAAACAAAATCATAAATCATGGCACAGTAAACTAGTTCATGCCTTATGGGCTGATAGGTTAACTACAAAGAAATCAATAAATATGTCCCCCTATCAGCTAGTTTATGGCATGGAAACAATTTTTCCCACCTCATTGGGAGTGCCAGTCATGAAGCTCCTTCAAGAAGTGCAGGTTGAAGAGAATAATATGCAGAGGAGAATCAATCAAACCATCCATTTACAGCAGACCAGAGAAAAAGTTTATGAGAGAACACAGTTGGTTCAAGAAAATATGAAGAAGCTATTTGATAAGAGAACTAAGGCAGAAAATTTCAAAGTTGGAAATGTCATTCTTAAGTGGGATTCAAGGAGAGAAGAGAAGGGAAAACATGGCAAGTTTGAGAACTTGTGGAAAGGTCCCTATGTTGTTCATGCTGAAAGGGGTCACAATGCTTTTTTCTTGAAAGAATTGAATGGAGAGGATCTGTATGGAGGTCCTTTCAATGGAAGAATGCTAAAGCATTACTTCTGCCAGGAATCATGAGTTTCAAAGAATTTTATTTTTTCATTGTAAATATCATAGTCTGAACATTGCATTCAAAGTTACAAAAATTAAAAATACAAAAACAATCGAAAAGAGAAAAGAGGGCAGATTGTGAAAACAAGAAAGGTATAGCCCCATACCAAAAAAGAGAAGCAAATCTGAAAGTGTCCAAGCTCAGATGCCACTCCTAAAGAACACACTTCTAGTTAGTCAAATAGCCTAATCTTGACTAATTAGCTTTAAATTTTCTGCTGATAGGATAGTGAATTCGATTTTCCAAATTGTTTAATCTTGGCTTATCAGTAGATAGTTTAGGATAGAAATTAAAGGTTCAAACATGCTCAAAATATGAACCTAAGTTTCCAAAGAGAAAATGACTCAAATTTGTTTCAAGTTCTGAGTTAAAAGATGTAAAAATCTGGTTCTAATCAGCTCAAAATATAAACCAGTTAGAAAAGGAAAGATAGCTCGAGTAAGAGTCAAAACAGAGCTGTAGAAAAGAGGAAGGAAATGTTTTAAAATATCAGATCTCAAACCTTCCATTTTTGTTTTAAATTTTCTACAAAATAAATGTGTATGTGTAGCTTGTTTTTATGCCATAGATCACAGCAAGTCAAACAGCTTAATCTTGACTTGACTGTTTTTAAATTTACATTATATAATTTAGAGAATAGAGTCTGTTGGACAGTTTAATCCCAACAGATAATAGATTAGGTAGAGAATCATATGGGCTCAACTGTTTAATCTGAGTCCATGGAGAAATAAGGAGTAGAAATAGATTAGATTTCTTGCTTTCAAAAAGAATAAAATGTTGTGAAAGAGTTTGCCAATCCAAGTGCACTCTAATGAAGAAAAAATGTTAGATCAGTAGGATTGGGTAGGTAGAAAGGTTGTATTGAATAAATTCCATTGTTAATTCATGAATGATAATATGTTTCAGAGCAAAAGAAGATCATCCACAGAAAGAAAAGTAGCCCAATGGATGAGGCATGGGTCAACCTCCTAGAGAATGCAAGTCTGAAGTTCTTGATGCCTTCAAGAAGGCACCATCCCCAAGTGGAGCCACTGTTAGCCACCCATAAATTATGTTATATCAAGTGGTGGCTAAATGATTTTGGATAGCCTTCAAGAAACAATTTCATTGTTAAAATGGTTGATGCTTAAAGTCTTTTGATAATATCCTATCCTTTGGATAATCATCACTGCTTTTCCCCTTTTCAACTCAGAAATTCTGTTGTTATTACATGAAGAAAAAATTCAACAAAATCCCATTTTTTCCCTTCCACCACAAAACTAACCTTCATTTTTACCCCTTTTACCCCCATAAATCCCTCATTTTCATTTTTTTCCCCTTTCCCCTTCATCAAAACCCCTTTGATAAGGTTTAAGACCCTTTCTTGCCTTATCGAAATCCCCAAACTCCTTTGAAAACCATTGAAGATCTATTAAAAACCCATTTTCCTTATTACACACTCGAGCCCCCTTGGGCTAAGTCTTAAACTCTTTCCCTCCATACGCCTTGGTGCTAGAACCAAGCGCTAGCCTTCTAAGCGCTTATCGCGTCGACTGATTGCGATTATCCATTCCTCCATAAACCCTCGGTCATATGGTTTTCCATATAACCCATGGCCCTACAAATGGGCACCTAACCATATTATATATATATCCCGCCCCCGAAAATATTAAAAATTTGTATTATATTGAGACTTTGGGTTTTTCGTATATCCTAAAGTTTACCACCGGTGCAAAATTCTAGTCACTCTCCACTGTCGATCTAATTTGTAGATCGACGGTGTGCAATCCATCGCCCCTGTGGTCCCCGCCAGCCACTTACTGTTGCAAAACCAAGCGGATTTCATCGCACTGCTTTTGTGGAGGGGGCGATTTTTTCTATTTTGCAGCGATTCCATACACCAGCTTACACGTGGCCTTGAGCACTGTTGACAAAACCACCCTCATCACGCGTTAAATGTCAGATGTGGAGTGGGCGCGATATTGATGTGCGTCATCCGATCTGAGGCCACTCATCGGATGCTGATCGCGCTCCGAAGAAGCTCGTGCAATAACCAAGGTACAACGCGTTTCATTAAAGTGTCTCCACCGTCGATTTGATCTGCAGATCGACGACCCAAACTCGATCGCTCTGTTTCCTCGCATAGTCAGCAAATCCAGACCCGGGAACTTTATCCAGCATGGTTTTATTAAAAATTTTATGCCCGGGCGCATTTTCTAAGGTTCTTGATGCCTGTCCTCTGCCATTGATCGCTTGGGCCGATCTCATCTGACGGCCCACGATTGTCTCGAACCCTGAACATGACTTTCAACCATTTTTCGCCGAAACTAAGGTTTTCAAACTTTTTTCTATTTTTTATTTTATTTTTCTAAATAACATGACCCCTTCACGTTGTTCAGTCACCCTTGATCCCGATCGTAGATCTCTGCGCGATCGACGGCTCTGATTTAATTTCCTCCTTCACTTCCCTTTGACCCCTCCTATCAATCTCGACCGTTGGATGATGCCATCCAACAACCACGCTCACTCCACATGTCCTTCCGAAGAATTTTACCTATACATGCAAGATTTCATAATGTTTTTGTATTTTTGCAGGGTTTAAAGGTTTTTTCCGCTATAATATGAAGAAAATTCAGAGGCAGAGGGTGACGATCCTCCCGCTTTCGATTCATCAAAGGAAATCACTTGCAGGTTTCAAATCCACGTTTCGTCAATGTTTCATCAAGAATTGATGCCATATCACCCCTAAATGGCCCTGCATACCAGCAACACACAGTAAATCAAGCACAATCAGAGAGTATCAGTGCCGAAGACAAAATATATCAGGACAGAAGATTGAAGACAGATCTGTGGGGATTACATCTAAGATGGTTTATGAAAATCCTAATCCCAAATTAAAACGCAGTTAAAAGAAAATTCATAAAGGATCATCAGACAAAAAGCCTCCACTGCCACATCTGAGGCGAATTGATTCCTACCAGCTAACAAGTGACACCTGCGCCTCAAAGCATTAAAATGCAGGCCGAAGTTATTGATCAGGATCAGATGTCTTCCTTACAACACAGCCAGGGAGTAAATTTTGCAAACAAACTTAATGACAAAATATCAGCAGAGTTACTTTGACATCACATAGAGCCTCAAAGGTCAAAAAGAGCTCCCACCAAGCTTTAATATTTATGTAAATCATTTAATACAAAAGACATCTATGTAAGATTCTTCATTGACCCCCAAAGGCAGAGAAACCATTTAAGTCTGTATTAATTATCTTCAGAGATCTTTTATCAGATCTCACCTCCTCATTCTTCTATAAATACTATTGGAGAAGATGAGAGAGGGGTTGGTTGTTGGTTGATCACTAGTTTTAATATTGGAACTCTCTGAAATAATACATAGTCTGTTGAATTTGAAGAAGAAATTGAAGTCTTGGAAGACCTGATGATGTTGTTGCATGCTTGTTAATGAGAAGGCTCTATCATTGGATCCATCAGCTTGGCTGTTGGTGAAGTATTCTGAACTGTTTAATGTTTTCTCCTGTTTTCATTCTGTTCCATAATTTCTTACTATAGTAGGTCGAAAGTTTTAGGCTAAGAAATGAATCCTAGAAGCACCTTAGACCTGTTCATCCTTCACTGTTTTATGTTTTCTTCTGCTGAAGTAATTTAGAGTCTTTAATCTCTCTCTCTAGTATTCATGCTTGTTTATTTCCTTAATAGTTAGAATAGTTGGTTTTAGCATGATTTATGGTTTTCCCTGTTTGTCTGCTGCCACTTAAAAACTGTTATTGAAGTCTCCCTTTGAGGTTTCTTGTTTATAGTGATTCAAGGAGGTCTGTTATGACCTTGCCCTTTGTCCTTGCCTAAACAGTTGTCTTCAAGGTCTTTGTAGTTGTAATCATAGATGTGTTAGGTGTTCCCTCTTCTATGACTGTAATTACCAGTGAATATTTTATGTTTTCTAAGTCGTTTGAAATAAAATCTTTGAGGAAATAGGGTGTTCCCCGAATATTAGATTTCATTTTAAAAGTTGTTTTGAAATCACTGTTTGCTTAAAGGTGTGTTTTGTAGAATTCATGGTTAGCCCTGTCTATCAAAAAGCTCTTTATTGTTCAAATTGTGTTTTCAAATTCCCTTTGTTGAAAATTAAAATTCTCTTTCCAAATCATTGATGTCCATCTCATTCCAAAAACAAAAGGATCTTGTGTCCAAGTTAGATTTTCCCTTTGATATCCCATATCCATTGATAAGGATGTTATGACCTCTTTTTGACTCCATTGCCCAATGAACTAGATGTTTCTCCATTATATATATCTTTCCTAGGCCTTTCATATTCTGCTATATCAATCCAACCAAACAAACAAACAAACACCTGCACTTAATAACTAGTCTAAAATCAATACTCTAAGCACACAAGATAAATCTTTGCAAACAAACATTTGAGAGATCCTTCTCTGAGAACAGGAGGACTAGATTCTGGAACTCTAAAGATTGGTTCTGATGTTGCCTTGTCTTTTGATTTGCCAACCTATCAAAACACGGGACACCGACACCTTCCTACCCGTATCCACCCTCTAAGGGAACAGAACCAGGTTACTCCCTAGCAACAGGGGCTCTAAATCATTACCAACAGAATTTGCTGGAGAAACCAGGATTTCGATCCTATACGACGGGGACCCATGGTCTATGATTGACGTGTTTCGCCCCAATTCTTCCCCCGAAAACACTACGTCTTTCGGATCACCCGGAGATAGTGACCCCATATCAAAAACCCCTTCATCAGAGACTGCTAAAATTCCCCCCCCCCCCCCCCCCTTAGACCTCCTCCCCCTCGGGATAGACGATGGAAGGGTAACCTCAAAGGATTCTTTACTCGGAGTTAAAATAGAATTTGACTCTAACTCCATCATTTCCACAGACTTAAATGACACCATTTATCACCCAAAATAGAGGATCGTAAAATCAAAGAACTCAAGGATGACTTACCCTTCTTCTGCGCCGAGATTTTCGCAGCTTTCATCTGTCTGGCTTCGCTTTTCCTTTGGTCTTCATCCAAATTGAATTCCAAGTTCTCATCTACCCTCCAATGATTATCTGATATCACCCTTCGTTCCAGAATCTTTCCTTTCACCCGAAAACCTTCCAATTTTCTCGGACAATTTTTTAATAAGTGGCCTGTCTCTTGACATTTATAGCAGCGGAATGGAATTTTCCAATAGTCTATGGATTGGCAGTAAATTCGCCCCTCCCACACCAAATCAACATTTGCCGGTAACCCCCCCATGAACAGGGCTTCAACCAGTATCCATGCACAACCCTTATCATATATTCCTTTGTAGTTTGGGTCAACATATTTGCACTTCCCTATGCTATCCCCGATTGTTGTTAAAGCCTTCAGACACCAGAAATGTAAAGGTAAACCTACCAACTTGACCCACAGTAGATGATTTACCAGGGCAATCCTACTAGGATGAAAAGCACAATCCCATTTGTGGAGGGTAAGGAAACTTCTGCCATTAACCCAAGATTTCGCCATGACCTTACTTACATCTTCTTCCTTTAAAAGGTAAAAACAATACCACCCCTTCTCAAACTTACTGATAACTGGCTTGTAGCCTAGTCTTAACTCCAAATACCCCATCAGCCAAGTCATCAGATCACATTTTCTGTATTGTGGGAATTTCCACCAATCGACCACCCCTCTCTTAGTGAGGATTTCTAATCTTTCCCACAGAACATCCGCCCCAAAACTCAACAGTTTTCACTCCTCTATCGTCCTAATGGGCTTCGTCGCACCTTTCTGAGACTGAGTGGGTTTAGTCACAGCATCCCCTTCCTTTGGAAGAGAGGAGAAACCCAGAGCCCGCTTACTCACTTCTGTCTGATTATGCAGCAGAAACTGCTTACCATGACACAATGCCCCATTTTCTTCCGCCGATCCCAGTTCCCGAAGGAACGTCGTGTCTAGTGGGTTGTCTGCACACCTGGTGATAATTTCCTCCAGTGATTCCATCCCATCAAAACTTTAATTAATTAAAAAAGATCTAAAATACCATACCCTGTAATGTAGGTAACGGTAGGTCGTGTCACATGCACCACATCCTTTCACCTAAACCTCCCTTTAAAGCCTCCGGTACTAAGGAAGTGGAAACAAGATGATCAGTAACTACCTACACACAAACGTACCTCCAACGTGAAATTCAACTCTAACTCCAACTCAATTTCAGTCTCCAAATGACTAATAACAGCTTTAGAGGGTCATCCGCCCACCTAGCACATTCCCTCAAAGGTTTCTTTCCTGAGAGTACGCCTTTAATAAAGTGGAAAATGGACGTCAAAACCTTACCATAATCCAATCTATATTAAGGTGGCGGGTAGGTAGTCATAAGTCTGACGGTCCCACATTCACTAACACCTGGACCTACCACCTAGACCACTTTATATCTTTTTGTACTAAGGTAGTTGGAAGGATGCGATCAGTACCACCCTTCGTCAAGCATACTTCCAAAGAGATTACCTTCCCTAACAAGCGGATCAATGCCAATCGCCTGACAACTGTTAACAACTCTATCCCAAAATTCAAAATTTAAAATTTGTTAAAGAAAATTAACCGGCCTTCATTCTCCGGTCAATCGCCAGAAAAACCATGAGCAAGAACTCCCCCAACATAGAGCGACCTCTGTGGAAAAAACAGAGGTTTCACTGGTACATAATCCTCCCCAAAAACAGTAAAGTGACCTATGAATCAAGCCCCATATCGGGAAATTCCCCTCTTCCTCTCATCGTTTTCCATCTTCTAACCATTTTCAGTATGCAGAGCACAAAGACGATGATCTTCCTCCTTTACCCTAAAAAATCACAATGTCAGTCCTCAAAGTCATATAAAAAACTCGATCAGGAACCATACCTCTGCCGATTAATTAGCAACACAACTTGAGCAGGCCCCAGCTGATATCTCCATACTACAGCAACTCTACCAAGTACTGAGCATCACCACTTGAGCAGCCATCAGAGAAAATTTTCACACTACTGTCATCCGCTCATACAAAATATGCTGACATTACTTACAGAACATTAAAAAAAGTTCCCTCTGTATCTTCCCGCAGAGTTGAAAAAAAACCCTCGCTCAGCTCAGCTATCCAAAGATTTCAGATGCCTAAATTTGTCTCTTGTCCATCAATTTTCATTGCCATATTCAGAGTGCAAATAAATACAATGTCCTGAATTCAATTTGAAAGCTACGGCTGAATGGTCTCTGATGATCAGTCGCAAACATCAACTTGTTGTTCCATTCTCTTCCAGTGTAGCAATCTCATTAGTCATTAGCGATGTATCAACTACCAGTAGTATCAGCGACTCGATCACGACCCGATCTAATTTCTAAATACCTCAAACCTATCAGTGCCAATAATGTACAATTAAATTTTATAATGTTTAAATGGGTTTAAATAATAAAAAATCATTATTTCTTTATCTAACACTCTACAATAATACACCCGTGCCAGAATATCGGTGCCCACCCGTGAATGTATGATTGTAATTTATAACAATGATAAAACGAAAATAATATTGAATCACATGTCATTTCCTTTGTGTTTTTCTGTAAACGGTATAACGCAATCAACCATTCAAGGTGGCCGTGTTTGGAATATGACGCAATTTTTTCCCCTGCTGCGTGAATCATCGAAGTTCCTATAAAGTGAAAAACACATGCATTTTATTAGTGTTGTTCATGTTTGTGCAGTTGGCAAGACCAAAAGATGAGGCAACATCGAGAACCACTTTGGGGCCACAGGATCTAGCCCTCCACACGGACGGAGAGGGATCTCTCAATAGAGCAAAGAATGATATGTCTTTAAAGCTCGAATTGAGATATTGAGGCTGAGTTATGAAGCACGGAGAGTTTGAAAATAATTTGGTTGGAGGGTTGCGCGTTGGTTAGGAGGTCATGGTACAGGAAAAGCGATGGAAGAAGAACAAAACGACGGTGTTTCGGGATAGGCCGAAGACACGGTGCCATCCATTGGGCTGTGGAGTCATGAAAAGGAAATTACTTGCATCCACTAGCGAGAGCTTCCAAAGGAGCAAGTCATACTATACTAAAGGATCTTTAAGGACGCTAGATGGTGGAGTGAAACATTAGGAAGAAAGAGTGAAAGAAGGAGAACAACCGGTGCGTGCCTGCGAGTCGAGGTCGAGAGGTCATTTTAACTCCCGAGACTTGCTTGGACATACTCAAGGGACGGCTCTCAAAGGTGGACAAAGGGACATCTTATAGATCGGACCAGGAGGTCATTTAACTCCCGGATCTGCTTTAGCAACTTGTCCAAAGGGAAAAACGAGGAGATAAGATTACAAAAGAAACATCTAAGAAGCAAAGCGAGTTCATACATCGGCGCGGCGAGGCAATAACATCCGACGCCTTACGGTTAGGCTTGGCGAATCCACTCTTAGACAACACATGGAGGCGGAAAACATAAAGGTAGGGAGAAGCCGAGGAGCTGACGCATAGGGCACCTAACGAGGGTGAATCCTATGCCATTGTCGATGCCTACCCGAGAAGGCATGAAACAATATGAAAATGTAATAAACGAGGTAAGAAAACATCTTACCTATAGTAATAGACCGAGGATCTTGTGAAATGTGCTTTGATTAATTGATGCAAAACCGAGTCATGTACGATAAGCCCAATGGCTAATACGGTCCCGACTTCTCCTCCCGGCCTATTACATGCAAAACTACCTACTGCTATTCCACATCACGTTCTAACGGTCAAAGCAGAATCACCCTCTGTACGTGCGGATGCCCGTGCGCAACACAAACAAACACTTTGCATTATGTTCTCGGGGATCTTTTATAGAAGGAGGAGAAAAGCGAGAGGTAGATGA
Source organism: Pinus albicaulis (assembly GCA_034641835.2). Lineage (NCBI taxonomy): Eukaryota > Viridiplantae > Streptophyta > Pinopsida > Pinales > Pinaceae > Pinus > Pinus albicaulis. Next base: position 98,625 of record JAXQQM020070579.1, on the reverse strand, counting down.
AAAATTAAATAGGAACTCCATTACAAAGACGGAATGGCGGAAGTGTCCCGCCCTGCAGCAATGGCTATACGCAACAACGCAGGTACTTTGAGGCCCGGTTCGGAGAGTCTACGTACGAGTGCGATTTTGACCTACTGATACATTCTTTGAAATCCTTACTGGTGTGCGGAGCTTTGTCTTTGCTTCGTGCAGAAATAAATGACATGGATGGAGCGCGATTTCTCCATGCATTACTGCTAGCAGAGCAGGTCTTTAATGAAGCTCTGTGTGTGTATTTCGTGCTTATGGGCTCGGGGAGATATGGAGATCTTCTTGTAGGAAAAGGTGCACGTACGGGAGAAGAGTACTAGCATTGGGTACGTCGTGCAGTTATGGCTGTTGAGTGCACTCTTAGTCTTCCATGCGTGGCAGATCCTTTGACCTGCGGGTTCCCCATTGTTAATCTTTAATTACAAGCGAAATCCCTTTTAAATTCGATCTCTGTTTGTTTCGCCGGCCATTTAAAGATGCGACCCCCTACGTCGTATACTTATCACCTTTCTTCGAAATAACTTTGTGGGAACACGGGAGGTGGCGAGCGAAGGAAATGCGTGGAGGCGGTGGAATGGTGGCGAAAGAATGGAGAATGGTGGAAATAACTCGGCCCGAAGGCGGAGAAACGATCGACAATGTAAAAACCCAAAGATTATTGCTTGAGAGGAAAAATACAAAAGGAAAACACGAAAAATAATGGAGTGGAGGCCATGGAGGAGTGGGACCGGCGGAGGGCGGAGAGGGAATAAGCCGAACGCGAATCGGTCTGCGAGGAAGAAACGGACGGCTATGATCACAATCGCTCAATCGCAATCGGAAGTCGGGAGTGATGCGTCGATCGCAACACACCCTTTGAAAGGTTTCGAGTTGCGATTGAGAATGGAAAGTGATTAAGCGATGACCAGTCGGATGGACGTGGGTTGAACGAGGGCGAGACGAGGATTGAATCGGGGGAGACACGGAAAGACTTTGCGATCGGCGATCGGAGGAATGGAAGCGATTGGCGCGGAGGACCAGTTGGATCGGCCGAAAACGGACGGCTACGGTCATCCCGTGCGGATCACTGACCCGGGGGTCGGACAAAAGAGGCTCGCGATTGCGATTGGAGTGGCGGTGTGATTAAGCGGCGGCAAGATTGGGATCGGCGGAACCAGGATCAACGGTCGATTGAATCGGGAGGGAGAGACGGAAGGACTTGCGATCAATCGAGGAGAAGGTCGGACGCGGAGAGTTGCGATTGCGATTGAGCGAGCTTGCGATTAGCGAGCAGCGTCGGATCTAAGCGGATCAATGGTTCGGATCGGAGCGAGACCTAACGTTGTAATCAAATCACATCGTTTTGCGTTTACAAAGGGAATTTGCCTCCCAACGTGAAGTAGCTCAGGTTGCGATTAGCGCACTGAGACTTAAGCGCTTGGTCCTAGCGGCAGGCACATGTGGGGAAGTGGTTGAAAGGGCTTGCGCAGGGGCTAAGCCACTATAGCATGGTCGAAAAGTGGGTTTTTACCCCTTTTAATGGATTTTAAAGGGGTGGGGAAAGGTAACGATAAGGGGAATAAGAGAGAGAGAAAAAGGAAAACAAGGGGTAGAGGAATTTAAAAGGGGATTTTTGATTTGAGGGTAAAAAAGGGAATGGAAGGGGGAAGACAAGGAGGATAAATAAAGAGGGGAAAAAAAGGGGCATTTGGGCATTCATTACGCAATAGAGAGGGGCTTTATAAGAGGAAAATCGGCGAGGAGATTTGATCGAAAGGATAAAAGACACAAAGAAGAGCTTCGAGGATACTTATGTTTTCGAGAGGAAATGGGCATTCGTGAAGACTCGAAAAATGATTTAGCCCCCTGTTTTCTTGTCAAAAATTTTCATAGACTGCGGTCGGCTCCACATGGGGATGGCTTCTTCTTGAGGGAACGAGAAACCAAAGAGATGATCTCTTGGTGTGGGCCGGATGCCTGGCTTTGCTTGAACCATCCTTTTCTTTCCTTGATCCGTTGCCACAAACTATGAGGGCTATCTCATCGGCGAGTAAAAAATTCCTCCCAAACGACTACCTACACACTATAGTCCTAGCATTTTTTTCTTCTTGGGTGCATTTTGACTTGCCAGGACCCTTTACATCATTAAATTTTTCAATCGAGGAAAAAATAAACTTCTATTCTACTTCTACCCTTATTACTCCATGAGACGAGTTAGAATGTTGGCCTCATAGCTTCTCTACCTACACTGCTACTGCTAGGATTAGGTTTGTCCTGAGGGTTTTCTTCTCTACATTCTAAGAGCGAGAAATTTAACCAGCTAACTTTACATGCTCATAGGGTGAGCTTTATTGAGCTTTTCCTGCCTACGCTACTCTATAGCTGAGCTATTTACAATTCTAGCTTACAAACATGGTCTTCCAATGTAACCCGGTCCTTCAAGTGATCCCATGGCTAGGGTCCTTGTTGCTCGCTCCTTGAAACAGGAAATTTGGATAAAGCGAGCGAGCTCCCACTCTTTTTGTTCAACAATAGCCGACCTTGAGGTACTCTTTGTTACCGCTTGCAACATCTTCTTGAGCAAAGACGGAACCTTTTGATCCTTCTTGAGAATGTATGCGGGAAATGTATGCATAAGGATCATGAAAAGATGCAGCTAGCTGAATAGCTGAGCGGTACCGGCTTCGAGCCGGGATCTCTTCTTCTTCCTTTGGATCAGAGAAGAAGTCTCTCTCTCTCGAGAGAATCTCCCTCATGCTTCTCAGGCTGGAGGACTCGCGTGTATTGGGGTTGAGTCCTCTCGGAGCTCCAATATGTTACTGCTGCGGGGTGCGGAGCTCAGTGAAAAGATCACATGTATTCTTGAGCGGGGTCTTTTGGTCCGTTACCTCCTCCTTTTGAGGGGAAACTCCCTTTGCTATCGTCGTGCTCAAGAATCTCTTCTTTGCTTTTCCTCCTCATCTTACGAAAGAAATCTTGTTGTTGGCCTCCGATCTCATGGCACTCCTCACTGATGCTTTCATAACTTTCCCCATCGAGTGTCATAGATAGGCGTACACGACCAAGTCCACGTGCCGAGCGCACGGCGGGTCTTTACTGTCGTCTGCGAGTCCGCAGAGAGTCTTGCGAATGCGGATCACTAAGCTCCAAACGATAGTGAGCGAGCGAAGTGTGTTACATAGAAGATTTACGGGGTGGGTTGCTGATTCAATATTTGATCGATCTCTTCTTCTGTCGAAAGAGGTTTCCCTCTCGGCGTGGACGGAAAGAACATTAGTCCTCTTCCTCTTGTGTTGGGCGGCGGGAGGCAAGATTTCCTCTTGAGCCTCTTCTTCTTCATGGGTCCTGCACTCTTACGTGCGATCCTACGCTTCCTCGGGGCGAGCTTTCCCTATCGACCTTTTTCTAATGGAAGGTCATGGTGTTCTTTGAGTCGGCCTGCTCACTGAAGACACGGGTATGCAATGGGGCGGTTCACGAGTCACTTTCCTCTTCATCTTCTACGGATTCTCGAGCATCATACGGAGTCCCTTCTCCATCTTCTAGATCTTGAGTTTGTTACGTTACGAAGATGACACTTGGCACCATTCCGATGTCATCATCATGCATTCATATTAGCCATGTATACGTCTCCGGCATTTCTGACCAAGCATACAGTATGCCGCATGCTTTATTATACAAAGCATTATACTTTGCATCTGTCCATGTGCTTGGATTCGCGCTTATGCGAAAGGCTCTCTTGCCTCTTCTCAACCGAGTCGGTGTCCTTCACCGGTGGAGGTCATCGAGTCTTTGGATCATAGGGAGTGTGGAGTCGCCGGGTGGATGATTATGATGGTTTTGGAGAGTGCAGATCTTGTCCACGTCGGCAATGAAAAGCCAATCTGGAGAGCAAAGCAATTCTTTGCCGCGGTCGTTCGCCATTATGTTGGGGTTCCCATGTTTGTGGCAGTTGGCAAGACGAAAAGATGAGACAACATCGAGAACCACTTTGGGGCCACTGATCTAGTCCCTCACCGGACCGGGAGAGGGATCTCCAATAGGGCAAAGAATGATATGTCTTTAAAAGCTCGAATTGTGAGATATTGAGAGCTAGTTATGAAGCACGAGAGGGGGTTTAAATAATTTGGTTGGAGGGTTGCTTTAGGTTGGTTGGGAGATCATCGGAGGCAGGAAAAGCGATGGAAGGAAAGGAACAACGAGCGACGGGATGTTTCGGCAAAGAGGATAGGCCAGAGACGGGTGCCATCCATTGCGCTGTGGATTCTGTGAAAGGAAAATTACTTGCAATCCACTGGCCAAGGCTTTCCAAAGGGAAATTCATCTATACTAAAGGATCTTTAGACTGGATGGTGGAGTGAAAACATTAGGGAAGAAAATTGAAAGAAGAGGAGCAACAGCAGTTTGCGATACATAGATCGGGTCGGGGAGGTCATTTAACTCCGGACTTGCTTGGACATACTCGGCGACTCTCAAGAGGTGGACAAAGGGAGCGGCTTATAGATGGGACCCGAGAGGTCATTTAACTCTAGATGCTGCTTTGGCAACTCCAAGGGAAAAAGCGAGAGATAAGATTACAAAGAAACATCTAAGAAGCAAACGAGTTCATACATCGGCCGAGCGAGGGCAATAACATGCGGCACTGCGGTTAAACCCATGAACCCACTCTTAGAGCGGCCACATGGGGGCGGAAAACGTAAAGGGTAGGGAGAGAAGACCGGCATAGAGCACCCTAACAAGGGTGAATCCTATACCATTATTCGAGTGCCTACCGAGGAAGAACATGAAACAATATGAAAATGTAATAAACGAGTAAGAAAACATCACCTATAGTAATAGACCGGGATCTGTGGAGTATGTGGCTTTCGATTGAGTGATGCAAAACCCGATCATGTACTGATAAGCCCGATGGCTAATACGGAGTCCCAACTTCTCCCTCCCATCCTATTACACATACAAACTATGCTCTTCATTCCCGTGCAGCATGATACAACGAGTCGGCGAATCCCTCTAACGGCGGAGTGCGTGAGGGCTACTGCAACGACCTTTACATTATGTTCTCGGGGATCTTTTATAGGAGAGGAGAGAAAACGAGTAGATGAACAATTAAAGTGAGACTCATTAAGACGGAATGGCGGAAGTGTCCACGCCCACAACGCTGGCAATGGCTATACGCAATGTTGTTGGTACTACGCGGTTGGGAGATCGCTGCCAGGTCGATTTTCGACCTACGATACGTGCTGTCGTCCTTACGGTGTGCGGAGCTTTTTGTCGCTCGTGCCGAAATAAATGACTGTGGATGGAAGTCGCGATTCTCTCCATACCCCCATTCTGTGCTGTGAGGCAGGTCTTTAATGAAGCTCCTGTGCGTGTGTGTTAATTGCTTATGGGCTCGAGGAGATAATGGAGATCTTCTTGTAGGAAGGAGGTGCACGCTCTAAGAAAGAGTACTACTCGCACGTTGGGTGGCACGGATTGTGACACTCTTTGGTGCACTCTCTTAGTCTTCAAAGCTTCTGCTTGGACTCCTTTGACATGTACGGGTTCTACATTGTTAATCTTTAATTACAAGCGCATAAATCCCCTTTTAAATTCCAGTCTCTGTTTGTTTCGCCGAGGGCGGTGCGGGAAATGGCCTCTACTGTACTATGCTGCACCTTTGAAATAACTACGTGAGAGACTCAGGGCGGCGGCGGCGGAGAAATGCTGTGGAGGCGGTGGAAGACGGTGGCGGAAGAATGGAGAATGGTGGAAAAGAACTCGAGGAGGCGGTGGAAGAAACGATCAACAATGTAGAGACCCAAATATTATTGGCAGGAAAAATGCCGAGGAAAACACGAAAAACAATGGAGTGGAGGCCATGGAGAGGTCGGGACTCGACGGAGGCGCGGAGAATAAAGCGGAAGCTGCCGATATGGGAAGAAACGGATGGCTATGATCTAATCGCTCGGTCGCGTGGAAGTCGGAGTGAAGTCGTCAATCACAACACCCTTTGAGAAGTTCCGATTTGTGATTGAGAATGAAAGCGATTAAGCGATGACGGAAGTCGGATGCGCGGGTTCGAACGAACGGACGAGGATTGAATCGGGGGGAACGCGCGGAAAGACTTGCGATCGGCGATCGAGAGGAATGGAGTGATTGGCGCGGAGACCGTTGGATCGTACGGGGAGCGGACGGCTACGGTGCGTCGGCGGATCGCAATCGGGGGTCGGACGAGAGCTGCCGGTGCGATTGGAGCGGTGGTGCGATTAAGCGGCGGAGCGTTGAGATGGGCGGACGGATCATCGGTCGGGGTTGAATCGGGAGGAAGCCGGAAAGGACTTGCCGATCAGTGGAGGTCGGACGCGGAGGAGTTGCGATTGCGATAGAGCGGGGGCTTGCGGTGGTGAACGGCGCGACGTCGATCCTGGCGGATCAACGCGGTTCGAGTCCGGAGCGGGGGACGACGTTATAATCCGAATCGCATCGTTTTTGCGTTTACGAAAGAAATTTTCCTCCCGCCCAGGTAGCTCAGGTTGCGATTGGCGCACGGGACTTAAGCGCTTGGTCCCCGAGCGTCGGGGCACATGTGAAGTGGTTGGAGCTTGCGGTAAAGGGGCTAAGCCCTATAACATGGTTGGAAAGTGGGTTTTTACCTTTTAATGGATTTTAAGGGGTGAAAATATGTAAATAGAGGAATAGAAGAGGGAAAAAGGGAAAAACAGGGGTGAGGGAGGAAATTTGAAGGGTATTTTGGTGGGATTTGAGGGTAAAAAAGGGGAATAGAAGGAAGACAAGGAGGATAAATAAGAGAGGAAAAAAGGGGCCTTTGGAGCATTTCTTCACCGATAGAGGGGATTTATAAGGAAAATCGGCGAGAGAGATTTGATCGAAAGGATAAAAGACACAAAGAGGCTTCAAGGAGACTTTGATTTCGGAGAAATGCGTGCTGTGAAGACTCAAAAATGATTTAGCTATTTGCTTGTCCAAAAAATTTCATGCTAACAGAAAGGAAGAGCGAGAGTGCAGTGTGGATTAAAAAGGAGAGGGGAATGTAATCTCTCTCCATTTTGTGAGAGAATTTCTCAATCATATTCGATGAGCGATTTGTACTTATTCCTGCGAGGTTTTGGTTGTTTTTAATAAGAGAAATTTTTAATTCGGTTATTCTCTTGTCATTGGGTCCAATTCCAATTGCTATAATTTAGTGTTCTGGGATTAATGAAGCACATGTTTATGAATATGAAAAACTATTGCAATTTGTGATCAACAATTGGAAGTTTCGGTGTTAAGATTTTTTTATAAAATAAACACATTAGGAGTTGATAGGGTTGATAAGCTCATTTTTATAAAAGTAAACACAAAAGTTATAAAAAATAATTTACATTTTAGATATTGGGATTCAATTAGGTTGATTTATTTCTTCCCACTATTGAAAATAGAGAAAAGGAGTTATTATATTTTTTAATATTTTTCTTCATTTCTTTATTGTATTTCATTTCATGACCACCTTACCAACAATGTGGGAGTTAGGCATATATCATTAGCTTTATATCATTGTATTATCTTCTGCTGTGTTGGGCTCATTATGAGCGCGTCATAGCGACTTTTCGGCATTACGTGTATTGGCAACACCGTCATCCTTGAGTTTATTCGTGGAGGCTTGTCGGCTCATGTTGTATTGTTGTGCCTCATTGTATTGCAGCTTCTTTGCTGCTAATCTATATAATAAAATGGTTTCCATATTGGTTTCCTATATTGATGTGATGTGTTATATCTTGTTATTTCCATCCATTTTTGTTCTATATTCCTGTCTTTTCCATTTTGGAGATATTAGAGTCTATGAACACATGCAACCTAGAGACACCCAAAGGAACAAGAAATTTGAACCCTTTACTTATGACGGTTCCAAGACTCATGATGGGGCCGGCGTCGATTGTATCACGATATACCCCCAAGAAAAACAATTTCTTGATCTCTTGCGGTTGGAATTCCGGTGCACCAACGATACCACCGAGTACCAAAACACTAATCACTGGGTCCTCGAAAAGGGATCTACCTCAAATTTGGTTGCTTAGAAGGTAATTGGTAACTGCGAAATCATCACACGGAAAGCTAGTCAAACACTATTCATTTCCTATCTCCTCATTTGAAAGGGTATACGATAGTATGGCGTTTGATTTCTATTTTTCGAGTGCTTTTGATATTAAGTCGATACTTGGGATGCACAACGTAGCAGGTGAGTACTTTGTGGCTTACTCGCTGCTAGGTTTGCACCCAGGCAAAGGGATGTTTTTTTCTGTAAAATTACGCATGTAAGCCCACGGTCTTGGATAATGTGACTTCATTTCCATTTTTTCAATGATGATCGGTAGGTGTTGGATTTCATGTTAAATACAAAAATATTCAAGGATGCAGGTCCTTCGAAGAGGAGGAGGCATGAATTGGCTTTGCAAGAGGAAAGGGGAAGGACACGAGGGGAACACAATACCCCAGAGGGTTTGTCTCACTCAGAGAATTTGTTTGAATTTCAAAGGCAGCTTCGAGCCTCCCGATACGAAGGGTGTAAAGTTCCACCCTATCGCACGAATACAAGTGAACGGAGCGAGAAAATGACTCGAAGTTCATTAATCTGCGAGTACAGAGTGTACAGGAGAGGTAGTATTTTTTTGATTTAGAGAAGTATTGAAGACGTTTTCTCTAGACGTGCCGGAACATATGACACATGAATTATTCAACATGTGATGCGGGTGAAGGAAGGCTTCAAACCATTTTCAACATAAGCTAAGAAAAAGAGGTCGCATCAACCTTGGAGCCGATGATTTAGAAAGAACTTAAGAAGATCCTAGATGCCGCATCATCTTCAAGAGTCGGAAGCGTGCGAAACACAGTGTCAAATTTGGTCCCTATCCACAAGAAGTCTAGTGAAATCCGCTTACGTGTAGGCTTCCAAAGATTTATATTGAGTCTTTCGATAAGGAAAACTACCACGTTCCCTAAGTGGGGAACATTCGCGATTTAGGCGCACGCTCGCTCGCTGATCAATGTTGCAGAAAGGCTTCCAAAGAGCCATGGACATCACTTTTTTGAGGGTTGATGGGACGGAGCGTGGTCATCTGCTTGACGATGTCCTCGCATGTTCTCCAAACGTATGAATGACCACTTGCACCACCTAAAATAGATCTTTGAGAGGTCTTTGAAAGTATAGAATCTCCGTTGAACCCAGAAAAAGTATTTTCATGGTCTCGGAAAGGAGGCTTTTTGGGCCACATTATAACTCGGGATGGCATGGTGGTGGACCTGAAGCGAGTACCAGAGGCCATCACCCAAATTTCTCAAGTAGTAAGAATGTCATGCTCAGTCATTTCTTAGGAAAATCAACTTCCTTGAGAAATTCATATTGGACTTTGCACAAATTGTGAAACCCCTACGAATATGATTAAGAAGAATACAAATTTTAAATGGAATCACTCGAGAAGGAAGTGTTTGACAATGACCAAGAAATCCATCGTGGAAGCACCAGCTACACTGCATGGCCGGATTTAGACAAAGGATTTATCTTGTACACTTTTTCCTTGGACTCATCACTTGATGTCGTCCTACCTAGAAATACGTAGCAATGATGAAAGGCCCATATCCTTCACGAGCACGGGGTTTCAAGGTCACCAGGAGTTGAACTATCCGGACATCGACAAGAAATCATATGCGATGTATATAAGGCATTCAACATTTTTAGGCCATATATTTGAAGAACCATGTCACAATGTTCATACCTCACCCAGGCGGTCAGCTCACTATTTGTGCAATAGGAGGGTGGGTGACGATGAGGCAGGCGGATGGTGTGTCTTCAGGAATATGACTTAGAATTCAAGTTCGCACACACGGTCGAGGGCAAGGATTGTGCCGAATGTTTGTTAAAGCCATCGACCCATGGAAAAATGATGAAGAGTGTTGGGAACATGAAATATAGATGTACGAGACCAAAGATGCGATCCCATTCTCCATCATGTACACATATATTCTACGAGTATTGTGGTCGCGGTACCATGGAGCCAACCTTGAGGGACAAGCAGAAATGAGAAATAAGACTCAAAGTTGCATCCTATCGGATGTTTCAAGGCAAGTTGTTCTGCAAACATCACAATGGTGTCTTGCTATGCTTTTTAGAACCCAACGAGGCCAAACAAGTCCTAAAGGAGCTACATGATTTCCCGGCTAGGAGGGAACTACGTAGGAGATGCTACAACTCATAAATTTATGCGTGCCCGGTTTTTATTAGCCCACTACGTTTAAGGATGCTCATGCCTATGTTCGAAAGTGCCCCTCATGCCAAAAATTTTTTCTAGGTAGATAATCTTGACCATCTCCACCATTACGGTCGGTTACGAGTAGAACCGAGTCTAGTAGTGGAGCTTGGATGATCGAGAGAGATATTGCCACACTCCTCTAAGCAACATTGATATATCCTCACACCCATAGATTATTTCAAGAGATGGGTTGAAGACGATATTATGCCATATCAATGACCGAGGAGGTAATAGCTTTCATTACTCGGTACATCATGACCAGTTCGACTTTCCAACCTCTCTCGTATTTGATAATGCTACATATTTTTCATAATTTAAGCTATATGAGTTCGCTTTGGAAAATGGTATTGTCTTGAAAAAATTCTTCCAATTACTACCCACAAGAGGAATGGAGTTAGCCCGGTCAACCATCAAGAACCTAATTCGGATCATCAAGAAAAACCCCTGCTATCTCGGCATCGAAACTCACACAATGGCCTCTAGGCTGATCGAGTCACACCTAAACGCTCTCTCGGAACCTCTCCATTCTTCTTGGTCTACAGGAAAGAAGCCATGCTTCCCCATAATATTTCCCTTCCTGCCCTTCAGTTATCCCAAGAAACACATGGTACCCCATGTGTTTCCTTGCAAACTCAACATAGACACCATGCTAAAACTAGAGGAGGAAAGACTAAAAATCTAGGAAAAAATTCGCCATTCACCAAAGATGAATAAAACGATTGTTTGAAAAAACAAAAAGCCTGGGGAACAAGGTGTTCCAAATTGGAAATCTTGTCCTTAAATGGGACAAGGCTCATGAAGACAGGGGAAAGCACACTAAATTCCGAAAGCCATCCGGATGGGCCTCGTTCTAAATCAAAGAGAAGGTTGTCCCGTACATGTATAGACTCAACCTTAGAAGGAGGCTTGAGATCCTCCAGATGAATGGCAAGACCTCAGAAAATTACTTCATGTGATGGTCCCTAGGTTGTCTCCACACTCGTATCATAGTCTTTTTCTTTTCTTTATCGCATTAGTCATGTTTTTTTTGTTACTTTGTTTTCAATAATTGGCTTGCCTTGATGAAGGCCTTGGAATTTCATCCCTCAATGCTTCAATTCTAAGGATCAAAGCATCGGTTAATAAATAGGCAAGTTGTACTTGAATCTCTTCCTACGAAGAGTCAACCACCAGAAACATAAGTGGCCTAAGTATGTCTCGATAACCAATTTGTGGGAGGAACTCGACACGAGTCATAGGACCCTAGTGCAAGTAGTCGATCCCGTGCATAAACCTAGGAAATCATTGTTTGAAATTTATTGTTGGAATATGTGACTAGATGAAAGGGGAAAAGGGCTAATCTCGAACAGCAAAAGGGGTATTCGGGAAAAACTAAGAGGTCTCCAAATAAAGACCGGGAGCAACCTCTCTTGCAAGTAACAAAAGTCGATATCCCTCATCACGGCGGAAATATTTTCCACATACAAATAAGTGCTATTAGCAAATGAAATAAGGGTAAAGGATTAAGAAAGGCTTCCTATGTAGAGAGGTAATGTGAGGACTCTATCGGAGTGCTGACTAGAGCTTGCTGGTAGCGGAGAAACGTTCATGATAGGTAGGCGGTGACTCTGTCGAGGCCCTTCAAGCATTCTAGCGAGCGGAGCAACACAAGAGACCAATAATTATACCAAATCCCTTGAATCCCATGATGTTACTCTCGACCCCCTTTCAGTCCGGTCTCCAGGGAACAAAAGAGGGCACGGTGAACAACATTTCACGTAGTGCAATTGGGTGAAGTAAATGCATGAAGGCCAAAGAGAAGGCTAGTGGGACCCAAGGAAGGGAAAGAAGAGCCCTGCTAAGCTCCCCCACACCCCACAAGATTAAGCGCAAGTAGAGATTCGGGTTCTACTAGTGAATCACACATTGTTGTAGTCGCTACAACACCCTCGCAAAATTTGTCATCGGCCCTAAAATTTCGGAGGCCTTGTTTCTTTCGATGAAGACAAGCTTGTTTTCCCAACATTGGCCCTAGGCCTCAAAATCCCACCTTGGACAGGGTAACCTCAAATCCAAATATGGCTTTAATTTTTTCTTCTAATTAAATTCATGAAGTCGAAATGTCGCACTTCCTCAATCTTTGATATTTTTCAATTTAGCGACCCCACGACCTAGCCAAGGTCACCGTGTCGCTAGGTCACAAACTCGTCGGAATCTTACCTTTGCGACCATGCAACTTGGCGACCCTAGCAACCCCCAGGTCACAAGGTCACAAATATATGCAACTAACCTCCTATGTGACCTTGCGACCACCATTAATGCCCACACGTGCGACCCCTTTATATATACAAGGGTTATGTAGGTCGTATTCGACACTGCATGATGGAGCTCACAAAGCATATAATAGGCCAACCAGAGTGTGTTTTTTTAAAGTAATATTGAATTTGAACTCGAGTGCATTTATATCTCTTCGGCCTCAAGCGACATGGGGCCCTCGGTAGTTCGCAAAAGGCACAAGAGCCCGGAAATAGATCCATCGAGGGTGAGATGCCTCCAACACCAAATCCCATCTATAGGGACACCGCATGTGTCATTGTAAAAGGTGCGAAGATGTCCTAGTATGAAATCTACCAAGATTTCATGAAGCAGAATTCCCTGGAGGACCTTGTGGACCGACACGTATACATATAAGTGAAGAGGTCCAAACCGCATTATGTGGCCGCCCACCCACCAATCTTCTAGTGTGTAGAAGTGATTGAATGGATCCTCCAAAAGGTGGATTCAAAACACCGGGTAATCCAAGACCACATAGGGAAATCATTTTTCAACCTTATCGTAGGGGATGTTGAAGTCAATTATTCACTCCCTAGTAAAGAACAATCCTTCAATTCCCAGTGGATCGCAACACATGATGTGGCCGGTACAGACACCCTCTGAAAAGTTTAAAGGAAAGATAGATAAGGAATATAAGACTGAGGGTTTGAGGAAGGTTTACATGCTTGTTGCGACCATGATGTGTCGGATGTATGGCAAGATGGATGCCACTACCTTTAGCAGGGCATGGGTTCCCCTCGTGTACGCGAGCCACCACCCACAACACTCGGCTTTAATTAGACTCATCTCGTTAATTTCATCTCTAAGGGCCAATATATTAGCAAGACAAGTGCCGGAGGAAGGATTAGCATCGGAGTTCTATATGGCTTCCTACCTTCTAGATGTAATGTGATCTTGATGTCACCTTGATGATTGGGCACATAACCGGAATGCAATGACCTGGGAGCCAATTCATAAGGATATAAATATTTTTTGGGATAATAAATATTAGAAATAAATTGGTGTGATCTCGAGATAGGTTTTTGTTAGTCATCAATAATTTTTTCCCATCTCGTAGATGACTAAGTACTAGTCCATAGTTTTCTAAAAATAAAATTCCCCGAATATTGTTAGTTTTAGAAATCTCAACGCCTTCATTATCCTTATACCAAATTTTTCACTATTCTACCATTTTTTCCATTCCATGGTCACTCCCTACCACTCCTAAATGACTCCTTATGGGCTTGTACCACTCATCTCCATCCTTTTTCCCATTTATAACCTTTGTTGGGGTTCCTATGTTTTTGCAGCATTTGGCAATACCAAAAGATAAGACAACATCAAACCACTTTGGGATCCTAGGATCTAGCTCTCTTGGATCCGAAGAGGGATCTCTCTATAAAAGAAAAGAATGATATATCTTTGAAGCTTCGAATGAGATATTAGGCTAGGTATGCAGACACGATTTAAAATTATTTGGTTGGTTGTTGGGTTGGTCGGAGATCATTAGCGAGAAGGTTAAAGAAAGAAAGGAACAAAGCAAACGACGATGTTTCAGTAAGGAGGAGAAGTCGAGAAAGTGTTATCCATTGGGCTATGGAGTCATGAAAGGGAATTACTTGCATAAAAACTAAGCAAGGCCTTCCATAGGGCAAGTCATCTACACTAAAGGATCTTTTAGATAGATGGTGGAATGGAACAATAAGGAATGCAAGTGAAAGAAGGAAAGAAACCCAATTTACGTCTGAGATCGAGGTCAAATATCATTTAAATCTAGACTTGCTTTGATATACTCAAAGGCAACTCTCGATGAAGATACAAAAGGCAACTTAAGATTAGGTCGGAGGTCATTTAATTCCGTGTCTGCTCAAGCATACTCTTAAGGAAAAAACAGAGTTAATATTTAACACAAAACTAGGCCTAAGATCATAGAAGGGCTTTTAACCTTCAATGCTTTTGACACCGAAATCTCAAAGGGATCTTAGAAAGGCCAATTTGTTGGAAAAGGACCCGATGGGACGGGGCTTACACTAAATCCCCGGTATCCCAATTCTTCCATCTTAAACATAACAAGAACATCTAAGCAACAAACCCCGAATTCAAACATCGGTAAGCATGGGCTTGACCAACATCTTTAATCGGTTAAATTACATGAATTTTCTCTTAGATTCACTATCAGCAAAAAAAATATCAAAGATAAGAAGAGTAGTGGGCATTAGGGTACCATGTAGGGGTATATCCTAAGCCTCGATTTATCGATTCTTATTAGATAATAAATGGAAAACATGAATAATGTAATAAGACAATTGCAAGAAGAGAAACATCACTAGAAATATAGACCAGGGATCCCGTGAAAACTTCTTGATTAATTGATGTGCAAAACCAGGTCACATACTACGAGCTCAATGGCTGATTACAGATCCAAACTTCTCCTCCTAGCCTACTAAATTACAAACTACTCGACTACTTTCCCGCAATAACGCTTCTAACATTCGAATGAATCCCTCGCAACTAACAACAACAACAACAACCTTTACAATATGTTCTACGGGAATTCTTATAGGAGAATGAATAGCGATAGATAGCGAGATGTACATTTAATTGATCTCATTGTTGGAACACCTAATCCTCCATGGGTAGGTGTGGAATGTTAAAAGTCACAATGGAGTCCAATTGACCTTGGAATGTCAAACCAAGAGTCACACCATTGTACTATAAATTTACATCATGTATAATGGAAAAATAAGAGAGCTACACGCTTATCCTTCATTATGTGTTGAGTTTCTTGTTGTGTGTATTTTTATCTTTCTCATACATCATGTGTGTGTTTAACATGGTGTTTAACATGGTATCGGAGCTGATAAGTTCATAACCAACTCAACCTTGAGTGATCCATTTGTGTTTATGGCTTTCATGCATATCTGCAAAAAATTATGATAATTTTTTGCAGCACTCGGAAAGAATTCTACAAAGGAATCCTTTTGTCCGCATTCATCGCTTAAATATTTTTTTCAGCATTCGGAAATATGCTTTGAGAAGAATAAGCATTCAAAAATTGGTAGCATTGGTTTTGAAGAAGAGCAACATCGCGCATCCGAAGGTTCTCTAAATTCTTATATTTTCTCTACAATTTACTCTTTTAAATTTCCGCATTGGAGAGTTGCTGAAAATACCATTTTAAAGTGGGTTTCTCGAAGAAGAAGTTTCGGTTTTTTACTTGAAATAATTTCGAGATTTCGATTTTTCTCGCAAATTATTCTCCTATTTACGCAAATTTTGTAATATTTTCTTAAAATCCTACCGTGTATTACTACTTAAAATCCCGCCGAAGATTTAAAATCCCGTTTAGTGTATTACTTGTTAAAATCCTCACATCTCCGATATTTTAACATTAAATATAAAAAAATAAAAAAATAAAATAAAAAAATAAAAAAATAATTTTTTTTTGCAACCTACAACCCTCGGCCCCTCGCAACTCTACACACACCCGCAACCTACATTGCCTATCACACTGCGTACTCACTCCCCTTTGCCTACCCTACTACCCCCGTATCCCCACTCCCCCCTTACTCCACTTCCTCATAGCACTCGTCATAGCCACTTGTAATATTTTTTTATACCAAAAAGGTGGCTAAATCTTTTTGAGCCTCCAAGGAACAAATTTTATCACTAAAAAATTTTTGGCTCTTGAAGTCTCTTTAAGGCCTCATGCCTCTGTCCCAAATCCTCATTTGTTGTCCCATTTTATACTCGTAAAATTCTCGCGATTCCAAATGAAAGACCGCCTGAAAGACCATCATTTTCCCTCTTCTCAAACCTTTCATCTGCTCCCCCTTTTTCTCCATCAAAACTACCTTGATTTCATAATTCCTCTTCTTTCCATTTATGAAAAATTCCCCTTTCCATAGTTAAAAACTCACTTTTTAACTATTTCGGAACCCATTTCCGTTAAAAAACCATGAAAAATGTCATAAAAACAAAGTATTATGACCATGGACTTAAGCCCCTTTGGGCTAAGTCCTAAACCACTTCCCCACCATACGCTTTGGAGCCTCGGAGCCATTTTCCTTGGGTTAAGCCGCTAATCGCATCGGAAAGAATCAAATGTACAAGTCTTCGCCATACTCGAAGAACTCTAATTGCGATTAGCCTTGTCGCCTAAAACCCCCGATCATATTATTTTCATGTAATCTCGGAGCCCGCCCTCGGCGCTTAGACCTTGTGAATATTTCATTCCCAAACCCATTTTTCTTTATAAAAACCAAAACCCACTTATCCAAACTTACAAATTAAAAACTTGAAGTCACGTGTTTAATATTTTAATGGGTTGATTGAAAGACCGATCGCGCAATCGCAATCGGAGAAATCAAATGGGTAGATCAAAAAGACCCGCATCAAAGTTCCGATGCGATTGGGTCTCGTATGTTAAATGTTTCCCGCCCCTATTTCATATGACTTCCCCCGGGACCAAGTGTTAAGGACCCCGGTGCCAATCGCATCACAATGTTTCAATCGCATGCGTTTTTGTTTTACCCGATTGCGCTCCTCCGATTAGATCCGGATCGTCCACGTGTCCAGATCGGACGGTCCCAAAACCACCCCGCCTTATTTCTTCTCCCCGCTCTCCTTTGCATGTTCTACGCCGATCTCCACCGTTAGATATTTTTATCCGACGGCTACGGTCCTCCCCCGCCATCCGAGCGCTTTAAACCTATTTCCGCAGGGATTTCTTAACTTTTTTTTGTGTTTTGCGGGTGTTTTAATGGTTTTCCATTATAGAATGAAGGAGAGCCAAGGGTTGGGAAAGACGTTTCTCGTGCCTTCGAGCTATCTAAGAGAGCCATTCACGGGCTCTGTATCAAATGATTTATCGATGTTTCATGAGCATTGATAACCTAAAGAGCTCTGCGCGGCCCCGCACATCGACAAGACACTCGTTTTATTCAAGAGAAGCGATTAAAGAGTATCGCTTTTTGAAGACAAAGCACAACGGATGAAGATCGAAGACAATTTTTACGGGGATTACGGCTAAGACAAGCTTTATCAAAAGCCTAATCCCCCAATCTAAAACACAGCTTAAAAGAAAACCTAAAGTGTTCATCGGACATATTGCCTCCACCGCCATACTTTGAGGCAAATTGATTCCTCAACCACCGCAGTTGCCACCTATTGCTTCAAAATGCTCAATCGTAGGTCGAATTTATTACACTAAATCGGATATTTTTGCCTCGAAGCGACTAAAGAAGTTATTTCTGCCTCAAAATTAATGACGGAATGTGTGCAAGAGTAACCCCTAACGATGACGCGAGCCTCAAATGTCAAACAAAGCTCCCTCCGAGCTTACTTCATAAGTGTAAACACATTAATGCAGTTGGGAACACCCTGTAATGATTTCTTCGTCGAGCCTCCAAGGGCCAGTGAAGACATTAATTCTGCATTAATTGTACTTGAGATCTTTTTATCGAGATATCACCTCCTCATCCTTCTATAAATACTTCGATAGAAGATGAGTGAGGGGGTTGGATTAGTTGGTTGTCAATGTAATTATCGAAGCATTCTATGTAACCGAGCTGAAAACTCTTGATCGTAAATAGTGGTTTCATCGGCTCTTGGAGCTCGCTGTAGCAGTATAGGTTAGGTTGTGAAGAGAGATGGATTAAAACATTGGATCTCGAAGATTGTAACCTGGTTTGAAGCATCAATACAAGCTGATTTATGGGATCCTGGTCTATGCTGATGGTGATGTTATTCTCACTCTGTAACTTGTATTTTGTTTCTTTTCAATTTGTTTCATTTTCCACTCAGTAAAGAAACGAGCTTTAAACAGGGGTTAGGACCTCATCAGTATATCAGTAACCTTCTCTCGAGTCGAGAAATATTTATCTAAATGTTTTCTTTCAACCGTGTTATTTGAAAATGATTTAATTCGGTCTAAGTACATGGATGTTTGGCGTTCCCTCATCCTTTTGTCAACTCACTGAATGTTATTTTTTAAATGTTACTTTCAATATATGTTGTGTGACGATGAATTGAGGAAATCAAGGTTAGCCCCGAGTCCCTTTCCGTTTGCTCAACTATTTGATTGTTTCCCTTAGGATGTGTTAAAAAGCTAACTAGTTTCGAAGTACTTATCAGATCTTAGGCCATTCTCGTGTTATCTCGTGATCATCTTGGAAGTAACTAAGTAAAGAAGAGCTAGGAGAGGATTATGGTGAGCCCGATCTGCTAGTTTCTACTCCAAAAAGTTGCCTTCAAGTTTCCCTTTGTTTTTTATATGTATTCTATTGGAAGTGTATCAAAGGCTAGATAGTTTCAAAGTACTTACCGGATCCTAGTTTGCTTCTATGTTTCTCTTAAGTGCTTGGTCAAAGGTCGGCTAGTTTGAAAGTACTTACCGGATCCCGGGTTGCTCTTTTGTTTCGCATCTATCATTTCCCTTTCTTATTGTATCATTCCATTCCATAAATCAAACTTTAAAGAGATCCTTAGGCATAGATGACTTGCCCCATAGATCACTCTTGAACTCTGAATGTTTCAATTAAATCCTCTTATGACTCCATAGCCCAATGGATTGAAAACTTGCCATCATCTTTCTTCTTGATCGAAGCTTACTCTTTTTCTTGCAACTTCTCACCTTTGAACCTATTTGCATATAGATCTTTCTCATTTCAGACAAAGAATTATGTTCAATCATCCAGAAAAGACCAAACAAAATCCTTGGACCTCATAACTAGCCTAATATCATTACCCTAAGCTTTCAAAGAAAATATCCATCTTTGTACATATTGGAGAGGTCCTCTCCCGGATTCGTAGAGGGCTAGATCCTAGAATCCCAAAGTTGGTTGAAATGATGTTAACTCGTGATCGGACTTTGCCAATCTTGCTTATTACGTGAGACCTAACATTTCAGCGACTCCAATCGGGGATCGAGTGTTTTTAATACCTCGTAAAAACCCTTTATTCAAGAACACTTTGAGAGTAAAAAGTAGCCTTTTCAAGCACCTGCCTAAGATAGGTAATTATGATGAAACTTGTTTGAATGAGTGACAAACTAGGTAAACCCTAGGTTTCTCTTAAGACTTCGTCTAACCTTGAAAAATCAGATGTCGGCTTAGCCATAAGAGTAGACCCTGTCTGTCTCGCAACCTTAGCTAAGTTTTGAAACAAAGTTAGGATATTCTTAACAACCACAAAAACTGAAAAAATGACTTAGAAAAAAAACCTAAAAATATTTCGCATTGGAATTAAATAAACATGGTGGTGGACCATAAGACCTTTTACCTCCGAAAGGAGCTAAAAATTTCCACTTGGCGACTCTACAATCCTTAAACAAACCCGAAGACTCCACTGGGAAGAACCCTTATCATTATAGTATCATTCAAATTCGCTAGAGAACTGTAGGATTAAAATTGTGAAAACAGATTAGTTAACCTCTCCAAGATTGTCATATCTAGTTGAACTTTTCTTGTTTATTTGGGTCTAAACAACATAGCATAGTGGCTTCTAAAAAATATTCACACTAGAGCCCATCCAGACCCTAACCCACCTAAGATAGTTGATAATCCAGAAAGTATCCTTTGGAAGTCTCCTAAGGTTAAATTATTAACTGCTTTTCGGATCACCCTTGAGAGCTAATTCAGTCCCTCGAAAATCTTTCAAGATCGCAAAAAAATCACAAGCCGACTTAGTGAATCCATTTAGGACTAGGTCATTTGATGATATAATCTAGTTAGAACTCGAGTCTTCACTTTCATCTCCCCGAAACAAGTGAAAATCCCGGGTGGCCGTAGAAACAACACCTCTCGATTTACATTTCCTTCACAATTTAGGTGTCTCTCATCCAAGATCATCTCAACAGTCTACTCCTGGTCCATCCACTTCTACTCACCCTTCATCCACTATTCAAACCACTCCACTTCAACCCAAACCTCCTCTTGTAAATCCACCACCTATCATGGCGGCATGGTATGCTCCCTTAGTCCTTCCTACACCATTAGTCAATCTTCCACAGGACTATCAGGTCCAAAATTCCTTTATATGATGCTAGCAATACTATAACAACATCTCAACACGTGGACAAGATGAATGACTACTTTGAAAGAAATGAAATTGATGATGATTATGTCAAACTTAGACTATTTGCTCAAAGTTTGGGGGGGGAGAAGCAAGAAAATGGTTCAAAGGTTTAGCACCCCACAAGTATTAATGATCTCCAAGGCTTCCATCAAACATTCTTAAACAAATGGGAAGTAAGGAAGAATCCTCTCCAAGTCCTTGCCGACTATAACAATCTCCATAGGAACCCACGGGGAAAGTGTACAAGCTTATTGTACCAGTTTAACGATGTGTATAATGCACTCTCCCCGAACTCAAACCTCCTCGAGGGCTCGGCTTTAAACAAATTTCCTGAAGGGTTTGATCCCCGACATGACATATTCACTCAGAGAAAGAGTCTTTGCAACCCCGGGAAGATATGCAAAGAGGTGCCCTTTCTATGGAAGTAAACTTAATGGAGAAGAGAGCAAGGATGAAAGCTCGAAAAAGAGAGTATCCTTTTAGAGAGGAATCCACCCCTTCTACTTCAAGCTCAAAGATGGAAATAATGATGGAAGAAATGATGAAGAAAATGAGCATCCCTGGAGAGAGCACAAGCAAGTCTAAATCAAAACACTCCTCAAAACGAAACCAATGCCAAAATCGGAATATTAGAAGAAATCAACCTCCAAATAGACCACCGGAAGATGATCAACACATCACTCCTCCCTTTCATCAAAAAATTTCAAGTGAGGTTGAGCAAACAGAACAAATAACGTAGGAGGATGATATAAAATTATTTGGGGTAGATGATGATAGCTTCGAGGTTTATTATGATAAAAAACAAGGTCTTTATACACCTTACGATGACAAAAGAGATGATAATGAAAATTATTATCGGAACATGGAAAAACGCCATCATAGAACCTTCAAAGGAATATGAACTCGAAAGCAAATCTAATCAACTAACCCCCCAACGATAAAACCTCCGACAAGCCTTCTCAAACAAGACCCGCAACCAACTCTAAAACAATCAACCAAAAAAACAAATCGGTGGTCGTTAATCTCGGTAGTGGTAAAGAGAAAGACACTCAAAATATTGAAAAAACAGAGTGCAAACATTAGCAGTACTAACACCCCTGTTAGTGCTCCTGGTAAAAAAACCGTTTCAAGCTGCAGATAAACCAAATCAGCAAGTCGTTATTGTCGATAAAGTGGCAAGAAACAAAGCTGAAATCAATGCTTTAAAGAGTCAAAACCTTTTTCACTGAACAGGAAATCTCAAAGATCAAAATTTCTGTTCCTTTGACTGAGTTAGCTTCCCAACATGTATATAGGTCCAAAATTTTGAAGGCTTTGAACTCAAAAAGATAATGAAGATACACTCAATATTAATGATGACCAACCGTGAGCTTATTTTTGGTCCAAAGATTGAAGGAAAGTTTCAAGAGGGTCCTGTCCCTCCCTTTTACGTAAGCTTAAACATTCATGATAAAATTCGCACAATGCTATGCATGACTCGAGCGCTTCCCATAATTTAATGCCAAAGTTGTAATGGAAAGCCCGGGTCTTGAAATTACCAGCATCTTACATAGACTTGTACTCCTTTGACTCAAGCAGAGTTAAATGTCTAGGATTGATAAAAGATCTCTCGTGTTAACTTAGCCCGGATTCCGCCCAAATGTTTGGTCATGGATGTTGTCGTGGTACGATGTACCCCCAAGGTATGGAATGCTTTTATCAAGATCTTGGGGGGCTAAGTTACAGGAACTATGCAAATGGACATGACCTATGCGACTATCCTCGTTTTTAATCGGACTAGAAGACTTTACAGGGGAAACCCACATGCAGATACACAGTGACAAGTCAAGACCAGACCTTTAAAACTCTCCTTTGTACGCCTGTAAGCATGAGCCTTGATTCTTTTATCATGTTTAATGATGAAACACTTATAGAACAAATCATTTCAACGTAATCAATGGGCTGCAAACGGAGGAAGAGGAACATAACGCTGAATCGCCGAAAACGACTCTATTGTGTCTAAAATCCTAGCAAACTAAACACAGGGTCTTGAACTCGCAAGTCATCAATCCATTAAACTTAAAACTTGACGATCAATAAGACGATCCTAAACCCGATGAAAAACTTGAGGAATCAAATTATATAAAGGAGATACACCAAAATAATAAAAACCGAAAATGTTCCTCTCCGGACTATGTATTTTGATGGGTCATGCACCGAACGAATGTCTAGTGCGATGTACGGATCACTAACACCGAAAACAATCATACAAAATGTATTTCATGTAAATTAAACTTTCGGTGTTCCAACAACATAGCGGAGTACGAATCCTTGCTCTTAGGCTTACATTTACCGAAAAAAGTTAGGTGCCGAGAGAATCAATGTATATGGCGATTCCGAATTAATCATTAGGCAAGTTAATGGGGAGTATAATGCAAATCACCCCGGACTTAGGGCCTACCGAAATGATGTCATGGATCTTTTGAAAACATTTGAGGAGTCCAACCTGAATTTTGTCCCGAGAAAAGAAATATTGCGACCCTCACAATTTAGCCTTTGCTCGCTAGAACTCACCCAATACTATATGATGACACATCTCGATATAAAATTCGGACTAGTCGTCCGTGATAATAAGAAATATTGCAGGGTGTTTGATGTAGATAAACAAATAGAAGACTTCATGCAATTCGAAATGAATTTGAACTCCATAGTTCGGATTCGGATTATGATACAGATTGCGGTGAAGAAAATTTTTCTTTGGTGAAGAAGAACCGTCTCCCGAGCTTATAGACATTAACCTTCAAACTAGCGAACTTACAAACCAAACAAAATGGAGTGCAAAATTCGAAACGGAGGAATTGGAAACTCTGCATTCTAAGGATGATAGTTTGCCCAAGGGTTTGGCCCCTCTAGAAGAATTGTTTGATTTTAACGATGTGGCCAATAAACCAAAACTGGAACTCGTAGAGACTGAAGTAGAGGAGTGCAATATAGGCAAAGTGAGGAAAAACCGAAAATGATCAAACTGTCCAAAACATTGCCCAACTCACATTAAACTCAAATACATAGAGCTATTCAAAGAGTTTTCTCGATGTTTTTTGCGTGGAGTTATGAAGATCTTAAATCCTATGACACCGAAATAATACGACTAAAATTCCTCTTAAAGAGAACCAAAAGCCATTCAAACAGAAACTGCATGAGAATAAACCCTGCCCAGCTTGCCATTGGTTAAGAAGGAAGTCATGAAGATGCACGATGCTGGTATTATTGTCCCTATTAGATATTCCGAGTGGGTATCTAATCTGGTGTCGATTAGGAAGAAGATCTGGAGAAATCGTGCTTTGTATAGACTTTCAGAAATTTAAACAAAGCTTCATTGAAAGACAACTACCCTTTACCCAAGATGGATCATATTTTTTCAAAGGGTGGTGGGGTCTAAAATAATTTCTTTGCTAGATGGCTATTCGTGGGTATAACCAAGTCTTAGTCCACCCCGATGATCAATTAAAGACAGCATATTACACCATGGGGCACTTTCATGTATGTGAAAATGCCTTTTGGTCTAATGAATGTCTGGAGCAACCTTTCGAGAGCCATGGACATAGCATTCTCGAAAGAATTGGGCTTCTTCATCATTATCTATCTTGATGATGTAACTCGTGTTTTCAAAAACGAGATGAAGAACACTTAGAACATTTGAGAAACGTTGAGAAGTGGAAAGTTTGGGATATCTTTAAACCCTAAGAAGACACTATTTGGTCTCTAAGAAGGTAAGCTTCTTGGACACATTATTTCGAGAGGAGGGTATAAAGATAGATCCAAAGAGGATTGAGGCTATATTTGATCGGGAGCTCAAGTCCAAGCCATGGAAAAAGGCTAAAAAAATGAAAGTGCTCAGAATTGCTCCAAAATAGATCGACTGAAATTGCTCGTCAATACGATCCCAACGCCACAAATGGCACTCGATCCGACTCCGTATGAGGAAGATATTCGCGTTTGAATTTTCTCAATTTCGATTTAAAAAAAGGCCAAAATTTGACTTTGGGAAAAAAAATTATTTTTATTAAAAAAAGAATATTCCACAGAATATTTTGGGAATATTCGTGGAATATTCCATAGAATATTCTGTGGAATATTCTCGCTTGTGGCCGATAACAAAGCGCCACGTGGCTAGCCCGGAGGCCGCCACGTGGGCCCCCAAAGCGGATTGAAATGGCATGTTTAAAAATTTTTATGGAGTCGTCAGCTGGATTCGAACGCGGACCAGGGCGAATAACAACCCAACGGTCTAACCGTTGGACCACATTTCCCGCTTGTTAAATGGTTGGCATAAAATGTTTATTTAAAACTATGAACGTGGGTTTTAATATATGTATTACGTGGGCTTGTTACATGGGTTCAAAACATATGGTTCCGAACTTTAATATGCCACATTAAAAAACCCAAAGTTTATTTAACCAATCCCGATCGGAGCGGTTACGTGGCCCTACACGTCAAGACAGCTTTAGCGGAAAATACGGCGAGTGCCCCAATTATAGCGCCGCCCCTAATTTGTCGGACCTATTCAGGCGGTGTCTCCGGTCTTTAGTCGGAGTTTGTTTAGTTCAACTAGCAAGTTGGGAGTAAATGGCCATAACTTTGGCTAGGGAAAGTCCGTTTTGGACGAATTTGTTTTTTTGATTTTGGGTCTCTTCAACCTTCGAAGCCATTGGCATAGGTTTCACAGACCATCTAAGGTTGTTTTCGGGTGATTTTGCTTCGTGGAAGTTCCAGAGCCACTAGGGCCAAATCGAGTTTGGGAGCTGCATTGGGAATTGTGCAGCCAGGTGAATGTGGAACGAAGGTCATTCCCGAAGTTTTTCAGCATTCTGAATCCATTTCTACAGCTCGTTTTTCCTTTTGAGGCATTCTTCTCACTCGTTTAGCTTCGTGGGAAGCTTTCGGTGGCCACAAGGGCCATTTCAAGGTCGGAGTCTGTTTGGGGGGCTATGTTCATCCAATTTTGGTGATTCAAAAGCCTATTTCTGCTATTTTCGACCTTCGAGTCTAATGGCAGAGGTTTTAGAACCAATTGAGGTCATATTCACCTTTAAATTCTCCATGCAAGTCTAAAGGGCCACCAGGGGCCAATTGGGGGAAAGTATTGTATAAGGTACAATTTCACTTTGTTTAGTGTTTGGGAAATAGCATGTTTAGCTAATTCCTATCTTTTGATTCTCGTATTTACAATCGGATTCGTTCTTTCGAGACACTCATATTATTGTATTAGCCTTTGTAGCATTTTTTTAATACAAGAGGACAAGCCTAGTTTGAGAGGCTTGGTCCGAGCAGACTGTAGCCCTGAGAGGGGGTGAACTGCTTTATCATTTTGATGTCTTTATTTGCTAAAGATGATATGCTAAACAAAACTGATATAAAGTGTTAAACAAAAAATATACATAACTTGCATACACACACATAATCACCTACTCACCGTGCAAGTTATTTGTCTTATTCCTGCAAGACATCAAACTTCAAGTATGTGTATGTCAAAGAGTTCTAAGTGTTTACTTCATTATTTCTTTAGGCGCAGCCTATAGAGGGCCGGGTAGCCTCGGAACTCATCCTCTCTTTAGAGGTGACATGTCCGGTGAATGCCCCCTACGGTCTATCTCTCGTATAAGAAATAAGAAGTTTTCACATTTTCGAGAGGTCACTTGGAGTGTATAGCTCACTGATTGAAATTATGGGAAATGGATACCTTGCACCCTTAAACAAGTACATTCCATTTTCGGATCGATGGTATCGTAGCACTAGGTTTGCTTGGTGACATCACTAGCTTGATTGTGTAGCTTGAAAGGTGTCTTAAGCAGGTGTTGAAGATTGGTCGCTTTATTATTCCGCAAACTACTTGTTGTTTGAGTTTGTCAAGCTCTTTTGTTCATTTTTATAATGACAACTTTCATAAGTGAGTTCTCAAAATCGTCCTCCTTCACAAGATTTTTTGATGAAGGCTTGAAGCAAGAATTTTTTCATCATGATGAATATGGTGAGAGAAATGTATGAGGATGAAAGAAAGAGCTCTAGACTTCAAGAGCAGTTGAATTCCATGACGGAAGAGAAGCGAGTTGCTTTCCGACCAATTGCGAGAAATGGAAGGACAACTTCGTATTGCAAACATGAAGCTGGAAAGGATGCATGAGTTGGAGACACAACTCCTTGTTGCCAAAGAAGCCTTAGCCAAGTATCAGCTTGAAGAAGAGGTAAAAAATTCTAGTTTGTCTTCAATTTCTTATAAGAATGTTTATGCTCGGGTTCTTTTGAGAAACATACCGGAGGCATAGGGTCCAAGTTGATGTCCAAAATGGGATATGAAGGAAAAGGATTGGGAAAACATGCACAGTGGTATAGTTGAGCCAATAATGGTTGAGGTAAGGCCTAAGAATTTGGGTCTTGGCTATGGACAATCTTATGGAGAAAGTTCCAAAGCAGACCATGAAGGAAGAAGGTGTGCATCAACATGCACTTGAACAAGGGAGTGGTGAAAGCTCTAAAACCATTAATGGGATTGATAGTGTTCCAAAGGGAGCTTCTTCTTCTTTCGATTCACCTCCTCATGAAGGTAATGAAGGTGAAAGAGAAAGGTATAAATCTGATTTCAATCATATTTCCTTTGATCATGTAAAGCATGGAAAATTTCCACACAAGCATTGGAAAAGAATTGCATGTTCTTTTTGTGGTTTGTTTAACCATAGTGTTTCTAGATGTTGGAAAAGAATGGCAACATACATGAAACTTTTGAAGGAAAGGAGGCAAGAAGCTAAAGTTCCAATGAACAATGCAAATCATGCGGTCAAGAAGATGAACATGTGTTGCACTTATTGCCATAAGCAAGGACATACGTTGAAAGGTGTTGGACTCTGAATCCAACAATGCTTCCACAAAAGTTGAAGAAATGGGAGAAAGAGTATGGCAAGAATGGGAAGGAAGTTTCCATCATTGATATGTGTCGGGATGATACACATGCTGATATCGATGTGCGATTAAAGGAAGAACCTTTGAAATGGATTGGTAAGAAATGGTTAGAATTCTTATCCAATTAAATTTGCATGTCTTTTGATTGAATGCATTTTCTTTGTTAAGGGAATGAAAGTTGCGAGGATGGAAAAGCTGAGTATGAGACTCACTCTATCGTAGCGAAAGTTATATTCATTTCAGCTTTGAAAGTACATGTACATGTGATTGAGGATCTTGTACTTATGATTGTACTTAAGAGAAAGTTGAAGGATAAACCGCATGCATGAGAATGAGATGCATGAGCACAGGGGATCATGATGATTTCCTTGTATTTTAAACATGTATGTGTGATTAACTTGAAGGGTTGATTACTTTGTTTTTAACCATGCATGTAATGTAATATTGACTTTGAAAAAGTTAATTTGATCTCCAAGATTGTAAAGAGGAGAAATGATGAAGTGTTTCATCTTTGTAAAAGCCTTCTCATTTGGGAGGCAACTCTTCTTCTGGGAGCGGAGGTGCCATGGATGGGCATCGTGAAAGTTGGAAAGCCCACATGTTCGAGGGGAATATTTCAGCTCATATATCAGCAAGTTTCATTGTTGGTTCCTGCAATTTCAGATTTGTCCGGCGAAAGAACTTGGTCGGGATTCGACAAGTACTTGGCGTATGCGAAAAAAAAAGTCGCCAAGACGACAGTTACCAAGGCAGGGACATTT
Organism: Pinus albicaulis; assembly: GCA_034641835.2. Lineage (NCBI taxonomy): Eukaryota > Viridiplantae > Streptophyta > Pinopsida > Pinales > Pinaceae > Pinus > Pinus albicaulis. Next base: position 70,268 of record JAXQQM020070579.1, on the reverse strand, counting down.
TTTTGGCATCATTATGCTCTTTTGGCTGATCGGAAGAGGATATTTCTATTCCTCAAGTGTTGTACAGCTTCAGATCAGAGATTCAATAAGCTTTTGGGGACCAAAAGCCTTCTCATTTGGGAGGTGTGATCGGGAGCTCAAGTCCAAGCCATGGAAAAAGGCTAAAAAAATGAAAGTTCTTAGAATTTCTCCGGAAATAGATCGAATGGAAAGAGCTCGTCAATACGATCCCAACGCCGTGAGAAGCCTTTTCAAATCCGACTCTTGAATGGAAGATATTCGATTATGAATATTCTCAATTTCGAGTTAAAAAATGGTCAAAATTTGACTTTGGAAAAAATATATTTTTATTAAAAAAAGAATATTCCACAAAATATTCTGAGAATATTCCATGGAATATTCCACAGAATATTTAAGCCAGAATATTTCGCTTGTGGCCGTCGCAAGCGCTATAGTGGCTACAACTTGGGAGGCCGCCACGGTGGGCCCCAGCCGGATTGAAATGGCGTGTTTAAAATTTTTGTGGTCGTCGGCCGGATTCAAACGCAGAATTTGGGCGAATAACAACCCAACGGTCTAGCAGATTTGGACGACATGTCCCCTTGTTAAATGGTTGGCGGAAAATGTTTATTTAAAACTATGAACGTGGGTTTTAGGATGTCCTTATTATGTGAGCTTTCTTTGTTACATGGGTTCAAAACATATCAGTTTCGAACTTTAATATGCCACATTAAAAACCGAGATTTATTTAACCAATCCCGATTCGGTGGTTACGTGGCCCTACATGTCAGCACATTGGGGCGGAAAATACGGCGGAGTGCCCCAATTATAGCGGCAGCCCCTAATTTGTCGGACCTATGCGGCGGTGTCTCAGTTTTAGACGGAGTTTGTTTAGTTCAACTAGAAGTTGGGGAGTAGTGGCCATAACTTTGGCTAGGAAAGTCCATTTTGGACGAATTTATTTATTTATTTTTGGGTCCTTCGACCTTGAAGCCATTAGCACGAGGTTTCTGCTTAATAAAGGGTTTTATTTGCTTGGTGATTTTTCTTCGTGGAAGTTCCAGGAGCCACTAGGGCCAAATCAGTTTGGGAGCTGCATTGGGAATTGTGCAGCCAGTGAATGTGGAACGAAGGTCATTCCTGAAGTTTTTCAGCATTTTGAATCCATTTCTACAGCTCGTTTTTCCTTTTGAGGCATTCTTCTCACTGTTTAGCTTCAGGGAAGCTTTCAGGGCCACCAGGGCCATTTCAGTGCTGGAGCTGTTTGGGGGCTATGTTCATCCATTTTTGGTGATTCAAAAGCCTATTTCTACTATTTTCGACCTTCTGAGTCTAATGGCAGAGGTTTCAGAACCAATTGAGGTCATATTCACCTCTAAATTCTCCATGCAAGTCTAAAGGGCCACCAGGGCCAATTGGGGAAAAGTACTGTATCAGGTACAATTTCACTGTTTAGTGTTTGGGAAAGAGCATGTTTAGCTAATTCCTATCTTCTGATTCTGTATTTACAGTCAGATCTGTCTTTCGAGACACTCATATTCTTGTATTATCCTTTGTAGCATTTTTAATACAAGAGGACAAGCCTAGTTTGAGAGGCTTGGTCCAGCAGATGTAGCCCAGAGGGGGGGTGAACTGCTTTATCATTTTGATGTCTTTATTTGCTGAAGATGATATGCTAAAAAAAACTGATATAAAGTGTTAAACAACAAATATACATAACTTTCATACACACATAATCACCTACTCAGCTGCAGAAAGTTATTTGTCTTATTCCGCAAGACATCAAACTTCAAGTATGTGTATGTCAAAGACTTCTAAGTGTTTACTTCATTAATTCTTTAGGCAGAGCCTGTAGAGGGCCAGGTAGCCTCTGGAACTCATCCTCTTTTTAGAGGCGACATGTCCGGTGAATGCCCCTACAGTCTATCTCTGTATAAGAAATAAGAAGTTTTCACATTTTCAGAGGTCACTTGGAGGGTATAGCTCACATTTGAAATTATGGGAAATGGATACCTTGCACCCTTAAACAAGTACATTCCATTTTCAGATCAATATTGCAAATCTCTCATCCTCGAAATATCAAAGAGTTGCGGTCTTTCATTGGAAAGATTAACTTTTTGAGAAGGTTCATCCCTAACTTGGCAGAGCTCCTTAGAAATATCACAAACATGTTGAAGAAGGAGCAAGGGATAAAATGGACCTTGGAAGCAAAGACATCTTTTGAGCTGGTGAAACAAGCATTAACCAAAACATCGGTTCTCATAAGCCCTGATTTTTCAAAATATTTTTATATCTTCTCATTTGCATCAGAACATACTATTGTTGCTGTCCTTTTACAGAAAAATCCACAAGGACAAGAGCAGCCTATTGCATTCTTTAGCAAGGCATTGAGGGATGCCCCTTTGAAGTATAACATTATGGAAAAGCAAGCTTTTGCTTTGGTTAAAGCATTGAAAGACTTCAGAGTATACATCCTTCACTCACACGTCATTGCCTTTGTCCCGAATTCAGTTGTTAAAGACATTCTGACCCAGGATCCGGATGGTAAAAGAGGTAAGTGGATTGTTGTTATTCTTGAATATGATTTAGAGATAAAACCCACTAAGCTCATCAAAGGCCAAGGTCTAGCTAAATTAATGGTTGAATCAAATTGTGAACTTCTTGATATTAATATGATCGATGCTTTAGATAACCAAGAAGAACTCTCAACTCCTGTTGTTGAAGATCATTTTATGAATTCTCCTTGGTACGCTGATATTGTTTATGTTTTGCTTAATCTGAATACACCTCCTGGTTTATCCAAAACAAAGGCAAGATTCCTAAAGTTAAAAGTTGTAAACTATTGAATTATTGATAAATGTCTTTATTGGAAAAATGCAAGTAGCATATTTCTTAAATGTTTGTCTGAGTTTGATGCAGAAAAAATTAAGTAGGAGTTCCATGAAGAAGAGTGTGGAGGCCATTTGTACTGGAAGTCAACAGGCAACAAAATTTTGAGGGCTGGTTTCTATTGGCCCACCCTTTTTCCTGATGTTCACAAAATGACAACTACTTGCCATAAATGCCAATTGTTTGAAGGCAAGAGAAAATTATTACCCCTTCCTCTGCATCCAATCACTGTTGAAGCTCCTTTTCAACAGTGGGGTCTTGACTTCATAGGAGAGATTCATCCACCATCCTCTGCCCAGCACAGGTGGATTCTTACCGCCACAGACTATTTCACTAAGTGGATAGAAGCCGTTCCTAGTAGGCAGGCCAATGATTCGGTTATCATAAAATTCATAGAAACCAATATTCTTTCCAGATTTGGTTGTCCTACCAAGATCATCACAGATAATGCAGCAGCATTTGGATCAAAGAAAATGGTGGAATTCTGTCACAAGTACCAGATAACATTGGGACACTCCACAGCCTATTACCCTCAAGGTAATGGACTTGCAGAGTCTTCCAACAAAAGCTTAGTGAACATAATAAAGAAACTGTTGGAGGACAACAAGAAGTCTTGGCACACGAAGCTGATCCATGCACTTTGGGCTGACAGATTAACATTGAAGAAATCCATTGGTATGTCACCCTTCCAGCTTGTGTATGGTACAGATGCAATTTTTCCTAACAGCCTCGGTGTACTAGTTATGAAGTTAATTCAAGAGTTGCAGACTGAAGAAAATGACATAATCAGAAGGATAAATCAGACCATTCATCTTCAGCAAACCAGAGAGGAAGTGTATAATAAAGCATTGCAGAAACAAGACAATATCAAGAAGATATTTGATAGAAGAACAAAGGCCAGCAGTTTCAAGGTTGGAGACAAAGTTTTAAAGTGGGACTCAAAGAGGGAAGACAAGGGAAAGCATGGTAAATTTGAAAATCTATGGCTTGGACCTTACTCTATTCATTCAGTTGCTGGAAACAATGCATTCTTCTTACAAGAGCTGAATGGAACAGATTTTTTTGGGGGTCCTGTCAATGGCAGGATGCTTAAGCATTACCTTTCTTAAAACCATTTTGTGTTCTGCAGCCTTTTTATTTTTCTTTTTCCATTGTGAATATTTCATCCACCATTGCATTCAAAGTTGTGAAAAATAAAAAAAATACAAAAACAGAGAAAAAATGAAAAGAGGGAAGAAATGAAAACAAGAAAGGCACATCCCCATGCCAAAAAGAGAAATAAATCTGAAAGTGTGCAAGCTCAAATGCCACTCCTCAAAACACACTTCTAATTAGTCAAACTGTTTAATCTTGACTAATTAGCTTTCAATTTTCTGCTGATAGGGTAGCGAATTTGATTTGCCAAACTGTTTAATCTTGGCTCATCGGTAGATAGATTAGGATAGAAATTAAGGTTCAAACAAACTCAAAATCTGAACCAAAGTTTCCAAAGAGAGATGACTCAAAACTATTTTATTTTCTGAGTCATAAAAGAGAAAAACTGGTTCTAATTTGCCCAAAATCTGAATCAGATATCAAGGAAGAGATAGCTCACAGAAAAAATAAAAATCAGAGCTATGAAAAGAAGAGAGAAGGCCATAATAAGAAGCTTTCAGATCTTAAGCCTTCAATTTTTGATGTTAAATTTCTGCAAAATAATAATCTATGTGCAGCTTGTTCTTATGCCATAGATCATAGCAAGTCAAACAGCTCAATCTTGACTTGACTATTTTTAAAAATTTTGTTGTAGAATTTAGAGAATGAAAGTCTGTTGGACAGTTTAATCCCAACAAACGGTAGATTAGGTAGAGAAATATCTGAGCTCAACTGTTTAATCTGAGTTCGGGGAGAAATAAGGAGTAGAAATAGATTAGATTTCCTGTTTTCAAAAGAATAAAATGTGTGAATAGAGTTTGCCAATCCAAGTGCACTCTGATGAAGAAAAAATGTTAGATCAGTAGGATTGGGTAGGTAGAAGTTGTATTGATGAAATTCATTTTTCTTTCATGACTGATATTATTTGTCAAAGAAAAACAAGAGCAAGCAATGGGTCAGGCACAAGTCAGCGTCCCTGAGAAATCGAGTCTGAATTCTTGATGCCTTCAAGAAGGCACCATCCCCAAGTGGAGCCACTGTTAGCCACCTGTAATATTTTGTTATACCAAAAGGTGGCTAAATATTTTTGAGCCTCCAAGGAACAAATTTTATCACTAAAAATTGTTGGCTCTTGAAGTCTCTTTAAGGCCTCATGCCTCTGTCCCAAATCCTCATTTGCTGTCCCATTTTATACTCAGAAAATTCTGCTGATTCCAAATGAAAGACTGCTGAAAGACCATCATTTTCCCTCTTCTCAAACCTTTCATCTGCTCCCATTTTTCTCCATCAAAACTGCCTTGATTTCATAAGTCCTCTTCTTTCCATTTATGAAAAATTCCCCTTTCCATAGTTAAAAACTCACTTTTTAACTATTTCGGAACCCCCATTTCCATTAAAAAACCATGAAAAATGTCATAAAAACAAAGTATTATGACTATGGACTTAAGCCCCTTTGGGCTAAGTCCTAAACCACTTCCCCACCATACGCTTTGGAGCTGGAGCCATTTGCCTTGGGTTAAGGTGCTAATCGCATCGGAAAGAATCAAATGTACAAGTCTTCGCCATACTCCGAAGAACTCCGATTGCGATTAGCCTTGCTGCCTAAAACCCCCGATCATATTATTTTCATGTAACCCGGAGCCCGGCCTCGACGCTTAGACCTTGTGAACATTTCATTCCCAAACCCATTTTTCTTTATAAAACCCAAAACCCGCTTATCCAAACTTTCAACTTAAAAACTTGAAGTCACGTGTTTAATATTTTAATGGGTTGATTGAAAGACCGATCACGCAATCGCAATCGGAGAAATCAAATGGGTAGATCAAAAAGACCCGCATCAAAGTTCCGATGCGATTGGGTCTCGTATGTTAAAAGTTTCCCCCGCCCCTGTCTCATATGACTTCCCCCGAGACCAAGTGTTAAGGACCCCGGGTGCCAATCGCATCGCAATGTTTCAATCGCATGCATTTTTGTTTTACCCCCGATTGCGCTCCTCCGATTAGATCTGGACCGTCCACGTGTTCAGATCGGACGGTCCAAAACCACCCCACCTTATTTCTTCTCCCCGCTCTCCTTTGCCTGTTCTGCGCCGATCTCCACCGTTAGATATTTTTATCCGACGGCTACGCTCCTCCCCCGCCATCTGAAGCAGTTTAAACCTATTTCCGCAGGATTTCTTAACTTTTTTTGTGTTTTGCAGGTGTTTTAATGGTTTTCCATTATAGAATGAAGGAGAGCCGAGGGTTGGGAAAGACGTTTCCTGTGCCTTCGAGCTATCTAAAAGAACCATTCACAGGCCCTGTATCAAATGATTTATCGATGTTTCATGAGCATTGATAACCTAAAGAGCCCTGTGCGGCCCTGCACATCGACAAGACACTATTTTATTCAAGAGAGCAGTTAAAGAGTATCAGTTTTTGAAGACAAAGCACATCAGATGAAGATCGAAGACAGTTTTTACGGGGATTACGGCTAAGACAGTTATCAAAAGTCTAATCCCCAATCTAAAACACAGTTTAAAAGAAAACCTAAAGTGTTCATCAGACATATTGCCTCCACCGCCATACTTTGAGGCAAATTGATTCCTCAACCACCGCAGTGCCACCTATTGCTTCAAAATGCTCAATCAGAGGCTGAATTTATTAAACTAAATCAGATATTTTTCCTCGAAGCAGCCAAGGAAGTTATTTCTTCCTCAAAATTAATGACAGAATGTGTGCAGAGTAACCCTAACAGTACGCAGAGCCTCAAATGTCAAACAAAGATCCCTCCGAGCTTACTTCATAAGTGTAAACACATTAATGCACTTGGAGCACCTATAATGATTTCTTCGTCGAGCCTCCAAGGGCCAGGAAGACATTAATTCTGCATTAATTGTACTTGAGATATTTTTATCAGATCTCACCTCCTCATCCTTCTATAAATACTTCAGTAGAAGATGAGTGAGGGGTTGGATTAGTTGGTTGTCAATGTAATTGCTGAAGCATTCTATGTAACTGAGCTGAAAACTCTTGATTGTAAATAGTGGTTTCATCGGCTCTTGGAGCTCTGCTTGTAGCAGATAGGTTAGGTTGTGAAGAGAGATGGATTAAAACATTGGATCTGAAGATTGTAACCGGTTTGAAGCATCAATACAAGCTGATTTATGGGATCCTGGTCTATGTTGATGGTGATGTTATTCTCACTGTAACTTGTATTTTGTTTATGTTTTCAATTTGTTTCATTTTCCACTATAAAGAACAGTTTAAACAGGGTTAGGACCTACTGTATATCAGTAACCTTCTCTGGCTGAGAAATCTTTATCTAAATGTTTTCTTTCAACTGTGTTATTTGAAAATGATTTAATTCAGTCTAAGTACACGGATGCTGGCGTTCCCTCATCCTTTTGTCACTGTTGAATGTTATTTTTAAATGTTACTTTCAATATATGTTGTGTGAGGATGAATTGAGGAAATCAAGGTTAGCCCTGAGTCCCTTTCCTGTTTTCTCAACTATTTGATTGTTTCCCTTAGGATGTGTTAAAAGCTGACTAGTTTCGAAGTACTTATCAGATCTTAGGCCATTCTGTGTTAGCTCTGTGATCGTCTTGGAAGCAACTAAGTAAAGAAGAGCTAGGAGAGGATTATGGTAAGCCCAACCCGCTAGTTTCTACTCCAAAATTTTCCTTCAATTTTCCCTTTGTTTTTATATGTATTCTATTGGAAGTGTATCAAAGGCTGGATAGTTTCAAAGTACTTACCAGATCCTAGTTTGCTTCTATGTTTCTCTTAAGTGCTTGGTCAAAGGCTGGCTAGTTTGAAAGTACTTACCAGATCCTGGGCTGCTCTTTGTTATGCATCTGTCATTTCCCTTTCTTATTGTATCATTCCATTCCATAAATCAAACTTTAAAGAGATCCTTAGGCATAGATGACTTGCCCCATAGATCACTCTTGAACTTGAATGTTTCAATTAAACCCTCTTATGACTCCATAGCCCAATGGATTGAAAACTTGCCATCATCTTTCTTCTTGATCGAAGCTTACTCTTTTTCTTGCAACTTCTCACCTTTGAACCTATTTTCATATAGATCTTTCTGCCTCAGACAACAATTATGTTCAATCATCCGAAAAGACCAAACAAAACCCTTGGACCTCATAACTAGCCTAATATCATTACCCTAAGCTTTCAAAGACAATATCCATCTTTGTACATATTGGAGAGATCCCTCTCCGGATTCAGGAGGGCTAGATCCTAGAATCCCAAAGTTGGTTGAAATGATGTTAACTCTATGATTGGACTTTGCCAATCTTGCTTGTTACAGAGACCTAACACTCCCAACCTCCATGTGGCCTCACGACCTCCCCTTTCACAGCCTCTCCTTACCCCTTCGACCGGCCCTTATGCTCAACCCAACACTCAACGGCCTCCCACGACCCTTCCTAACCTCCGCCCTTCTCCCCATCGGCCACCATACCCCCTCACACCTGTCCTCCGACCCCCTCGCTGCACTGCGCCCTCACTTCACCACTCAACCCACAGCTCCACACTGCTGCCCCCTCTCAATGCTCAGCACTCTACCCGTCCCTCCCTACCCGTCTCACTGCCCAGCTCTGATACCATGTTAAACACACACATGGTGTATAAGAAAGATAAACATACACACAACAAGAAACTCAACACACATAGTTGTTGAAAATGGATAAAATCAATGAGGCATTAGAGTTGTTGAATAACCTCATTCATTCCAATGTTGATGATATGATAAAAATGAGCAAGGATGATCTCTGTAACATTCAAAGTTGTTTGCAAGATGCACAAGAAAATATTGAGTTTTTGCAGTTGGAATCTCAGCTCCAAAAAGATGAACTTCAGTAAAAGAGTCACCATTCTGAACTTGTTTCTGTTCAGAAGATTGAGAAGGACTCTCATCAGAAGAAAGAAGATAAAGTTCCAGTTGATTCCCATTCAGTTCCTTGTATTAGAGGAGATTTATATGCAAATGCAGTAGTACAACCTGCCGTTCTCAAGTCCATCATCAGACCTTGGGAAGAGCTTTTCCACAACAAGCACAGAACTGGTCTTGGATATGACAAGGATGTGTCCTTTCATATTCCAGACTACACCAAGCCCATCATATTTTAGAGTGTCGGATTCTTGTATGATAGTTCACCTATAGCTTTTCCAGATCCTACTCCACTTCCACAACAACAACAGATTGTAAAATGCCAACACTGTGATCGAGTTGGCCATATGAAAGATCACTGTTTCGATCTTCATCCATGCAAGCAATGTGGTTAGCACACCCATTCTTTAGACATATGCTTCAGAAGCAAGCCTCCTTCAAGAACAAAGATTCTTCTTGGTGTTTCGGGGAAATCTCACCCTAGAGGTTGGTTGGGGTACAACCTCCACAGAGCAGGGGCATGCTACTTAACAGAGACTCACACAACCATGCACATTCAGAAAAAATAAATAGAGTAGAATGAGAAAGTTACCCGTAGGTCCTACGGTTGAAGTAGATCCACGTGGGGTCCAAACCCCCGGCAACCGTCCTTCCTTCTTAACCTGAAAAACAAGAAGAAACCAGCACAAAGGACAGGTTTTACAGCATATATCTACTCTAAATGTTAGTGAGATTCATATAAAACATTAAATAAATCATAATGAATGCTTGTATAACAAATATTCTCATACATATAAGCATACACTAACACGTTTATTTTGGGAACAGCATGGTACTTCTGTATTATAAATAGCATGTACAAAAGTAACGAGTGGAGAGATCACCTGATCCTTCCACGGCCTTCGCAGACCGTCGTCTGGATCTGTCCAGCCCTTGCCTCGCTAAGACTCCTTCCAAACTGGTGCATACGAGATGTCATATAAGGGGATGAGCATCTCAAGGAAACAAGGGTTTCCTATAATGAACTGGGAAAGTGCAGGAGGCACAGGGAATCAGACTTGGATAGGGAATACCAACAGAGTATAATATCAATAATTCTCTCTCTCCATTAGGCCATACACATGAGGGGTTTTTATACTCCCTCCAAGTAGTTTCAACAGTTGGAAACAGTTGGCCACGTGCTGGGGTGGTTGAACTACCTGAGTAACCATCAACCCAACCCAAAAATAGGGAATTTTTATATATTTTTTCATAATTTTAATGGCATACGCGGAAAAGTGCAGCTGGACTCGCGTATACACGCGGAAAAGTACGGGCATAGTTGCGTATGGGGATTTTTACACTGTTTTTAAGTGAATTTGTCCAAGTCTGTAGGAATGGGTGCCCAAAACCATCAAAGCAATCATGAATCATGTCAAGGTGAGAAATGATGCTATAACAGATGCCCCCTAATATATGAGGTCAGAAGGGGTACATGATGGCCGAAATGTATTGTGCACATAGAAAGAACTTCGCAAGGACAAGAGAGGACTTCACCAGATTTCAGCCTGCCAAAAACCAATGAAAGAAACCAGAGAGTCAACTCATGCTGAGGCGGGCATACCCATGCTCAGTCAAAAATACATCATATGGAAAGTAATGAATAGATCCAACATGTATACAAGTATAGCTGAACTGAAAGTACACAATGAATCATCTGAGCATGGCCCGGAAATACAAGTCTGAATCAATGTCCAAGTATCACATATAGAAAGTTGATCAAAGATGGTGCAACTGGATGTCTGATCAAGTAACTGAATCTCCAAGTACCGGATCATAAGAGGTGGATCAAACGGTACAATCACGCAACTCGGGGACCAACATATAAGATGCTGCTGTGCTGAACTGCAACATATAAGGGTAGACGACATCACTGTCAGATACTGAAAGGACTGTCAAAAGTGAACCGAAACATGCTGATGCAACCTGAGGTCTTCACCGATCACTATGGCACAATTCTACACAATGGGAATAAATGAGCTAAAGTCGACCATGTGAGAAATCGTTGGATTACCGGGCAATGATGTATCCCGTTAACCAACGCGAGACAACCCACCGATAATGATAATGAGTGTCAAGGTGCCCCAGTACAATCTGACAAGTGCGAATGAATGAGTTGAAGTCGAACACTTGAAAGAATCTACCAATCAGGAGGCAATGATGAATCCCCATTGTCGATAGCGAAGAGTCTGCCACTGATGACTGCAAACCCTAAGGTACTGACAAAAATACTCTAGACCTTATTCCCAGAGCAATGAGTCGGAGTCGATGGGCAAAGATCTGCTGGAAGGAAGGCATTAAGGCATCCCACATCAGTCCAGCGCGAGTGTAACCCGCAGGCCAAGATTTGGAAGGAATCGGACGAAGTAGAGTGATGGAACCAAAACCGAAGTACGTTTCCGACGTGCACAAGATGAAGCTAGCGCACGGAAGAAACCCTCCGAACCAACCAATAATGAAAGCTGACACAGAGGCGAGAAATCCACCGATAGGGTCAAATGGAAATCCAGGTACTGCACGAATCCCAAGTGTGATAATGTGTGCTGACGTCGAACACAGGGGAAACCACTCGGTCAAAGACCCATGATGATGATCAAATGCTGAGCACGAGGTCACCTATCAATGATGGAAATAGGCCCAAGGTGCGGCTCTAGGTTTGCTCTCAGAGCAATGTGTCGTAGTCGATAAGAGACAAACCCACCGGCAAGAAGTCAATGGGGACCTTCTCAAACCAGCACGAGCAGAAGACCAAAACATCTGATGTGATAGAACATGATACTGACAAGACCGGGAAGGCCGACTGAATAATGAGTCAAGAGACACCGCAGAATGGCCGACTCATGCTAGACTTCCCTTGAACAAAAGTACGACTCGTGATGACCATGGTAGTAAAAAGTGACACTGTATAAGTCTGTCATGCAGGAGGCAAAACAAACTCTCCATATGATTGGAAGAGATAACCAACCGGGGGAGAACTGACAAGTGAAACATGGTAAAGGCTGAACCTAGGTCAAAAACTAGAACCATCCCAAATGAAGGAAATATATATAAGTATATGTGCTTTGTTCAAGGGCGACAAACTGACTCTGTACTGCCATCAAAATAACGAAGATACATCCCGTTCCCGCTCTTTTTGTTATATTTGATTTTTTTGTCTTTTTCATAATAAGCCTGAAAAAGAATAAAAGAATACTATGGTACAATGGATAGAACGAGTATCAAGAAAGCAGATGCACTAGTTCCGGGGTTTGGAACAATCCTATGCTCAATGCAAGGTGGCGAAAACTGGTCAGTGATACTCAGAGGAACGTTCCATCCATGGGTACAAAGGTGTCAAGTCGTGATAGCTAAGTGCATGCAATGGTTAACTTGTACAGAAAGTCAAGGTCAAAAGTTGGCTTAAACATCGAGTCCAAATGAAGCCGGCTAAAGGCCAGGATAAACAAGTAGCCAATATGCAATGCAGTAATACAACTTAACGACACGAGGGAGCCTCTAGGGTATAAGCCAGAAAAAATGATAAGTGATGAAGAAGAAGAATGAAGCTTCAACACAGAAGACATGGCGGGACTAAAGAGGACTCCCGAGCCTACATAAAAAGCAGCATGGGCAACAAGTGATAGCAAGGAACTAACTAGGAAGCCCATGTAAAGGAAGGCTCTACCATCAAGTCATGATTAAATAATCGGCGAGTGAAATGGGTGTAATACTCATGACCTGATGGGATCAACCCTAAGGCAAGTGATCAGTATGGAGGCTAGTATACAAGATGCAACGGAAAGTGATTCCCTAACCTATATGCCAGTGAAGATCATATACCTGCCGTGACGAGTCGGAAATCATGGATCAAAAACCGGGAAAAATCTCAAAATCGTCAAAATGTACCTGAAAACATACCAAACTGGGCACTTCCAAGCAATCGAGTTATACAACATAAGATAGATCGAAAAAATAAGCATAAGGAATTTTTGCGAAAATTTTCAACTTTTTAGCCATAAATAGACAAATTACCTCTCATTTGGTTCATTATTGCATAGCTGATTTGGAAAAAGTGCTCTGGAGCTAAAAACTTCTTTCGTCAAATCAGGAACAACCGACCGTCGGAACTCAGCGAAACTTCAGGTAGGCTCTTTAATCATCCTGTTTATTCATTTTGTCCATTTGGAAATTAAAATTAAGTGATTTTTTGCTTTAAAACCCTTGCTAAAATATGCGTACCTACGCATACGCGGGTTTATTGAAGGAAACCCGCGTATACACGCGACTGTGTAAAAGAAAAACCGCGTATGCGCAGGGCCGAAACTTAAAAAGCGTGGCTAATGCATAATTTGATAAAATTTCTCAGGATGACCATCTCATGGAGGGAACGTGAGCATAGCGCAATAGACCAAGAGGTCATGCAGGATCGCGCAGCACAAAATATCCTCCGAAATTGCGGGTTGTTCAAATTCTTTAAAATGCCCAATATGAAAAGCAATGTGCGATTGCTAGAAATGCTCGTAAATTACTGGGAACCAGATCAGGATTGCTTCATAATTGATCAGATGCCACTACGCATAGAAGTGGAGGATATATATTTCATCACTGGACTCTCCAGGAGGGGAGAACCAGTAGACCTGCATAGGAAACCCCTGGGAGGGTTAACCGTGGAAGATTATGTCCACGTATATTGCATAGATAATTCCAAAAAGGTTGGATCGCAGATTGCACTTAGAGATATCAGGGATTTGCACATGAAGATCCTCCTTTTCACCATCAGCAGAGTGGCAGGATCTGCCTCACTACATCAGGCGTCCAGGACGCAAATGAGTATAGCTGTAGAGTGTTTGACTCATGTTTACGATTGGTGCACAGCCCTGCTACTGAACATGAAACAATAGCTGACCTCCATTCGCCAAGCAAAGACTAAACATTTTGGCTATGGGACCATTTTGACAACATTCTTCTTTGAGAGGATTCCAGCTTTGAGACCCAGAGTCATCTCGACTATCAGTAGCCCGCAGGACCCAAGAATTGCCCGTTGGGCAGACATGATGAAGAGACTGGGGGGTAGTGAGGTACCCCGGACCACGTGGGACGATGAGTTCTTCCTGTGGTGGGGAGAACAGATCATCGCAGTGGACGACTATCCCTATGCCGGGATGGATTTTCGTGGAGATCCGGATCTAGTTCTTCCACCTGGCACAGCATGGGGAGCAGTCGGTAAGTTTTGCAAAAAAAATTTACTTATATGATTTTTTTGGATTTTTTCAAATATGTATGAAAAAATGAAAATATATTTTTGATTGGATTCATAATGACTGACAATTAAAAATGATCATGTTTCAGATGTTGGACCAGTTCGTCCTGAGGGCCTACCGCGCCATAAGCGTCGCAGGGGTGAGGCAGAGACAGTGGATTCCGACAGGACTCTCCAGGCCGTGCAGAGAAACTTGGAGGGATTGACCCGCCAAATCCCTATGGCTGCCGTGGAGGACTTGCCGGAAGCCGTCCAGAGACGGGTTGTAGGAGTACCCCGGGACTGGGTTAGACTATTCCGCCATGTGGCCACTACAGTTATGTTCTATAGGAACACGACTTCTGGGCAGGGTCCTCAGGAGTAGACAGATTTTATATATTAGATGACTGTATATTCTTTTTGAGACTGAACATGATGGGGCATAAGCCCAAGTTTTGTACGAGATTATGGATCCAAATTTTGTAAATTTTTTTGACACTCCGATGATATATATACGGCGATATTTGATGTGATGTGATAAATGTATCAAATGTATGATGTTTTTGATGATTAAAATTTATTTCATTGAATGATTAATATGCCAATCCAATGCTTGATTAGCTAATGAGTCAGCAAACCAATTGTCAGCTCGAGGAATATGAATGAATGTTAAAAATTGAAATGACCTTTGTAACAAACGTACCCTCAAGAACAATCATAATAAAAAAGGATCTCGTACCCGATAAGTGTTGTTCAACTGCGACACCACCAGCTGAGAGTCCAAGAAAACTACCAACGAATCAACACCCAAAGATATTGCCTCCGAGAGTAGATGAATGACTACAGTGTATTCTGCTACATTATTGGAAGCAGGACCAATGTAGACCCCTCTTGATACCAACAGCTGACCGGAAGGATAATGAAGCACCCAAGCCGCGGAAGCTAAGTTCCGGGTGTGTCTACTAGCACCATCGGCGAAACCAAAATGACTCATGACATCCAACACAACCTACCAAAGCAGATCAAAAACATCACCACCTCATAAAAAATCGAAAATCAATCAGATATGTACAAAGCAAAAACTACTATATACAAAAGCAATATGCCAGGCTGAAGCCTAGGCATAATACTTCTTCAAATAGAGTCCATTTCGAGGCTCCGGCAACTCGTTCCCTTCGAAATCAACCAAGGTATACGCTCCTTTCTTAAGGAATTTTTTAACGATATAGGGGCCATACCACATAGATTTAAACTTTCCTGCCCCCAGGGCATCCTTTTCTTGGGCATAGACCAAAACAAGGTCACCTTCCGAAAAGACCCTAGGCTTGACCGCCTTATCGTACTGAACTTTTACTCAGTTTTTATGCGCTTCATTCATCGTGGCAGCATCTCGACGCTGCTCATCGAGATGTTCTAGATGAAGAAGCCGTTCTTCCAGACTAGAAGTGTTAGGAAGAAGTTCAACAGCTAATTTAAGAGAAGGAATCTTGCATTCAATAGGAAATACGGATTCCACCCCGTGCACTAACTGAAACGGAGTAAAACCAGTTGCAGTTTTTACTGACGTCCTGTATGCCCAAAGTGCAGGATATAGCATAATATGCCAGTTGGATCTATGTTTATCAATTGTCCTTTGAAGAATTGTCTTCAAGGATTTGTTCACGGCTTCCACTTGCCCATTGGCCTGAGGATAATATGGAGATGAATGCTCCTGCCGGAAACCCAATTTGAGAGCCAACTCAGCCATCATACTATTCTGAAAATGACTGCCATGGTCAGTGACAATCTCTCTAGGTATACCAAAACAAGCGATAACTTGGTTGAAAAGGAACAAAGCTGCAGTCTCACCATCGTTCCCAAAAGTAGGCATAGCCTCGACCCACTTCGTAAAGTAGTCTACTGCTACGATAATGTACTTGTGACCTTTTGCCGAAGGTGGGTTACAAGTAGTAAAATCAATACCCCACTTTGTAAAGGGTCCGACAGTAACGACTGGAAAAAGCGGAGCTGGATGAGCGCGCATTTTCGAGTATACACCTGACAAGGATGACACCTTTTGACCGATTCAATACAATCTTTGAAAATCGAGGGCCAAAAGTATCCAGCACGCAAAATCTTTTGGGCTGTAGCAAGCCCAGATAAATGACCCCCACAAGCTCCACTATGAGAATCATTGAGCACAGCCTCAGCTTCTTCGAGAGTTAAGCAGCATCTTAGGATTGAATCAACCCCTCGACGGTATAAAGCATCACCAATAATCAGATAATTCTTGGCTAAGTGACGCAGTTTACGACGCTCATCTTTCGAAAAAGTAGAGGGAAACTTCGCAGTCTGGAGATACACAATGATATCCCCGTACCAAGGATCCTGTGGAGAGATAAGAAACAAGTGTTCATCCGGAAAGGACTCATCATAGATCATCTCCTCTCCACAGGGCAACTCGGAGATCAATTCCGCAAAAACTAATGATTTCTTGGATTTGGCAGACATGAACTCTAGATCAAATTCCTATAAAATCACAATCCATATATTGTATTTTCCCCCAATCACTCGCCTGCTGAGGACAAACTGAAATGGATTGGCAGCTGCCAAAACATAAGTTTTGCGAAGAATAATGTAATGCCGGAGTCGCTGCACAGCATGAACTGTTGCTAAGGCTAATTTTTCTATCGGAGTGTATCGAAGTTCAGGTCCTACCAGTCCTCGAATAAGGTAGTAAATAACATGCTCAGCAAGAGCATCATCCTCCTGAACCAGAACCATACCAATGGTAGATTCTGTTGCTGCCAGATACAAAAGAAAATCTCTGCTATAATTAGGTGGACTCAATAAAGGAGCAGAGGTCAATGCCTTTTTCAAAGCATCGAACGAGCGTTGAGCGTAGTTGTCCCAAAGAAAAGGAACTCCTTTCTTCAAAAATCTCATATATCCCTTTGTAATCTCAGCATAATTGACGATAAACCTCCGAAGAAAATTAGACTTTCCTTGGAGACTTTGAAGCTGACGGATGGAAGACGGGGGAGGCAACCGAAGTATTGCCTCAACCTTGAAGGGATCTACCCTTATCCCTTCCCTAGACACAATAAATCCCAATAGCCGACCGGATGTAACCGCGAAAACGCACTTGTTCGGATTCAATCGAATTTTATAAAAACGACATCTTTCAAATATTTGCCGAAGGTGACTAGGATGATCCATCCTCTTTCGAGAATGAGCAGCTAGATCATCTAAGTATGCCTCAATAATCTTCTTGATGTCGTGGAAGGCGTAAGACATGGCCCGCTGAAAAGTAGCTCCAGCATTTTTAAGACCAAAAGGCATTTTCTTATATGCAAACGTACCCCAGGGACAAATAAATGCGGTATTATGTTGATCTTCTGGATGGATAGTAATTTGATTATAACCAGAGAAACCGTCCATGAAGGAGAAAATCTCGTTACCGGCACACTCGTCAATAATCTGATCGATGAATGGTGTGGGGTAATTGTCTTTAGGACATGCCTTATTTAGGTCTCTGAAATCGATGCACACTCGAATCGTTCCTTGCTTTTTATCTACCGGAATGGGGTTTGAAACCCATTCAGTCAGAGGAACTGGGAAAATGAATCCCGCCTTAAGCAACTTTTCAACTTCAGCTTTGATAGCTGTTGCCTTCCTAGGATTAACCGGATGAAGTTTTTGCCTTACCGGCTTAGCATTTTCATACATCTTGATCTCATGCTGGACTATAGATGGGTCTATGCCAGGCATTTCCTCATAAGACCAAGAAAATACATCCCTATACTCTTTGAAGAGTTCGGTATAGATTTGAACCTCTTCACAGGAGCATTCAGATCCAATGAAGACATTCTCGACAATATTGGGATTCCTGGAAATGTTCACCGAGATAGTAGGAGAGATCACAGCCATGTTCCCTTCGGCATCAACCCGTGTTGGTGCTAAAGGGCTCAAGACTGGGTGAATAGGTCT
Source organism: Pinus albicaulis (assembly GCA_034641835.2). Lineage (NCBI taxonomy): Eukaryota > Viridiplantae > Streptophyta > Pinopsida > Pinales > Pinaceae > Pinus > Pinus albicaulis. The sequence goes on along the minus strand of JAXQQM020070579.1, from coordinate 52,135 downwards.
AGGAGACTGAGGACTTGGAAAACTTGTTTCGACTTCGCTCAAGTCAGGTAGGAAGTAAGACCGATGATGAAAATCATCCCACGGTCTATCTATACCTGTCATTGCTTCCAGGATGGCCTCTTTAGATGGAAGAGTGGTATTAAGACAATCCTGGGCAGAAGAAGAAGTAAGCATCCAAGCCGGAGCCACATCACCATCCAACTCTTCCGGTGAAAGAGGAGCTGGGACTGTTTTTGCAGAGTCAACAATGGACTAATATGCAATCTCAGCTGTAGAAATCGGAAATGCCATTCCACCCACTTGACCTTCCGCTAATGTGGCAGTAGGGGAAGGTAAGGTCCAAGGGTCCGAAAAATAATGAGTTCGGAAGAACTCTCTTCGAAGGGGAGCCTTGGAGGATGAAATAGCATTAATATGAACCTTAGGAGGAGGAAGATCGAAAGTACCCATTAGGGAAGAATACATTCCAACTCCTAGATTCTCAACAGGCGCCTTAGTATTATCCAACTTAGGAACAGATGAGTCAGAAGGCGCATCCAGGTCTACAGGAGGACAGTCCAGTTGATCCACTGTGACAATCCTCCCTTCGTGGGGGAAACATACAATTCGAAATAGTGAGGATGCAATGGCATCCATCTCATAAATCCAGTTCCTCCCCAACAAAAGGTTGTAATCCAAGGCTACATCCACTACCTCAACCTCTATGTTAACGGTTTTGCCCCCAACACAGATGGGCAAAGTCGGGACAATACCATGGGGTCTGTGAGAATGACCATCGAATGCAGTAAGAACAGTGCTAGATGGAACAGCTTTGGGAGATCCAAGTGTCTTCCAACATGCGAGAGACATCACGCATGTAGAAGCACCCTCATCGACCACTGTTCGAAAGATATTGGTCTTTCGATACGACGATTTAATGTGAAAAGCCATGTGATGAGGAAGTCTCTTCTTAAAATTATTCATATCAAAAGTAATCAGAAGAGAATTTTTCGGATCAATAGCCCCAATGGAAGTGAGCAAAGCACTGCGCTGAGCCGGACAAGACTGGAGTACCTCTAAAGCTGACATAGCACAAGGACTCTGCGCCAGATCTTCTACAATCGAGTAGTTCTGGGCAGCCCTCGCGTTCGGATTAATCGTTGACCGCTTAGAAGATTCTTTTGGCATCCGAGGCATGGACTCAACAGTTGGCTTCGTGATGTGAAGCGGCTCAGTAGCATCAGGAACTTCCTTAGCTTTTGAAGATTCCTCTCCGCCATAATCACGGGATCTCGTAGCGACATCCACGTGAGCACTCATCATAAAGATGTTCGATGGAATTTCCCCTTCCTGGGCACCTCCAGAGGAAGCCCCAGGATTTTGGTTCGCGCCAACAATTAATTGCTGCCCTTGGGGAAAAGGGTTTGTTAGCACAGCCTGGGAACTAGAAGAACCCTGCTGAGATAACAGGCGCTGAGCATCCTGAATTTTCGGGCAAAGGTGTGTGAGATGGTCTCCAACACAAAGCTTGCACGGAAACTTCACTTTCTTTTTCTCCTTTTGACCCTCACCAACACGCTCGTTGGTTTTATTTGCATTTCCCTTCCCATTCTTGCCCTTCTTCTTGTTATTACGTCCCTTCTTCTTCCCATCGGATTGTTGATTTCCTTTGGGTTCTGAAGATTGGACGACATTTATGGACAAAGGCTGGGAAGGGGATGAATCAGCAGGCACAGCCTGACCAGAAGGAGCAGATTGTAAAGACAACTGCTGCAATTGAGAAAGCAGGCTGGCTGCACTACTATTGACCGATCCGACAAGCCCGTCACCATGCGGACCAGGTTTGGGTTTCGATAAATCCAATTTGGAGCAAGGAGCATTGGGCAAATACTTATAAAGCATCCCAGACTGAGAATAGATCAGTTCTAACTGTTGGGCCCTAAAGATGGCTTGCTCCTCGAAAAATACCCCAGATAGGGATACATCTTTTGAAATATCTGACTGCAGAGATTTCAAAAACCACTCGAGAAGGAATTCAACTGGAATATGTGCTTTGATAAGCCTCTTCCTTCTCCTCCATTCCTGAATGTGATCAGAAATGTGAGTTGCCTCATCCTGCTTAAAATTAGCCAGGAGTTCGGTCCCAGCCTCATATCTGACAGGCAACTGAAAATGGTTAAGAAATGTGACAGCGAGTTCTCCAAATGTGGCGAAACTGCCCCCAGTGAGCTCTATATACCATTTGGCAGCATTTCCAGTTAGGGTGCGTTGAAATAATCTCAACCTAATCGAGTCATCGATCAGGGAGTTCGAAGAGCACCATAAGTGGAAAGTGGTGATGTGGTCTGCCGGATCCTCTCCATTCTTACCTTCAAACTTTGGAATGTCTGAAGGAAGTTTGGTCGGGACCGGAGGCCACCCAGGACTATAACGAATCGGGTCATTAGTCAACTTCGACAAATCTGGCAAGTTTAACGTTGCCAGAAACGGTAAGCGAGGCGGAGCCTGAGAATTCCATCCTTGAGGGGATGGATTCCCAACATTCTGAAAAGAATAGCCTGGATTTGATGAGGCTCCAGGCTGCCAGAAAGGACTCGTAGAAAACGGAGAAGAACCTCCTCCCCACGCTGAGTTACCAAAGCCCAGACCAGTTCCCCCCGCTGAAGTGTTAAATGAAGAGGAGAGCCCCTGATAGGGGTTCCAAGCATTAGACAGAGGAGAAAAGGTCTGATAAGCACTCGATGAAGGGAAAGAAGAATTCCCTTGATGACCTGCGAAGAACTGATTCCCTTCCCCCGCTGTAGTAAAGACAGGATTCCATCCCGTAAAAGTAGTCGAACTTTGCCCCCCAGACCAAGGGTTGAAACTCTAGGTCTGGGACGTAAACGGAAATGACCCTAAAGAAGGATTGGAACTAGGAATATGCCCAGTCCCAAAGGGGAAACCCTGAAACGAAGCTGATCCACTAGCCATGTTAGACATGGGCGTAGATCCAGCTGCACCAGCGGAAAAGGAAAAAGAGGGATTTCCACTAATGGACATCCCTGAACAAAAGGGACCAGAATGAGAAGCATATGCTTGGGTGAACCCAGAGCCAAACATAGCAGCACTAGAAGCACTCGAAGATGAAGCAATAGTGCCCCCTGCCTCGACAGAAGCAGGGATCTGAATGCCTGCAGCACTCACGGTAGAAGCCGCGTTCCCGGTCGTGGCCATCGAAAGATAAGAATGATACGGAAGATCCGGCGGTCTCTCAGACTCCGGTCCGATGTACTGAACAACAAACGGATAATCAGGAGGAAGAGGAGATGGACCTGTAGCAGGAGGCTCAGGTATATCTTCTATCTGAAAATCTTCTTCCTGAGGAAACAACACTCGCGAGGTGAGCGAAACGCTCCTCTCGGAACCGACACCGGAATCAGCTACGAAACCTTCAGACCTTGGTGGAGGATCTCTCTCCACAGCGTCAGACTCAACAGGGTGGTAACCACCTGCTAAATCGCTCCTACGCCTTCTCGAAGAAGGCTCTGCACTCTCGGGAGATAACCCCCGGATTCTCCTCGAACGTCGAGGCGCTTGATCCGCCACTTTTAAAGATTTATTATATTAGACTCAAAAAAAGTGAAAAGCTAGGCAAACTAGGAGCAAAGAGCACTCACTAAAATAAAAATTCCTGAGAAACAGCAAGAAAACAACCTCCAAGTATTTCCGCTCCGGGTGATGAGGACCGGACACCAAAATACAGGAAAGCGAAGTATAGGGCCTTCCGAAAGCAGTCTGGGATGATTAGGGCCCAAAACAACTAGCGAAGGTATCAGAAATAGTTACGCCGACCTCCTAACGACAGCCTTTGCCGGCTCAAGCACCCAAGCTTCGCAAGGGCACCCCCCAGAAGTACTGCTGAAAGTGATGCGACGTCTGCCTCGGGTACCACGGGTATTCCCCCCCGCAGTCACCTGTGTGGAACCTAGGAACGGCAACTATGGACACCAATCCGTATCAGAAGCTGGGCGGAACGGTCTTGAGGTCAGATTCAGCTAATCGGAGGGGGGGTATCCCTCTTCTCAACCTTCACTTCCCCTCGCGCTTGACTCTCGGATGAGAGCTTTCCCAGTCCACCTCACGGAGTTGTATTTCGCTCAATTAATCAACTTCTATGTTTGTTTGAGCGGCCTTGGAGATTTAACTCTCCACTCACCTATTCCAAGGCCCTACAACCTAGCTAGTTGGTGATTGACACTTAGAAAAACTTGCTAGTTGATTTTAGATTAAATCGCTTATTTTAAGGGCTGTTATATTAATTCACAAGGATATGGAGATGAAACCAATGGTGTTTTGATGCAAAAGAAATTAATAAAAACTTAACTACATGCACATGCAGTTCTTTGTCTTTCGATGAAAAGTAATCTCTATACAGGTTCTACGAGACTAAAAATTGTATTTTTCTTTTCAAAAAGAAAACTCACACTCACAAAAACTAAGAAGCTAACTAAATGCTGAAATGCACCTAATGCAAATCACTACGAGCATGTAAATCCTAAGATGCAAAAATCTCTTAAAACAGAGTGAAATTTCCCAAAAAGCTCCTTCAGTTTTAACTCCTTTTTGATGGCCCAAAAAGCTAGTTCTCGGAAACAAGAACTCTTAATATAAGACACCAAAAACACTTAAAAACAAGAAGAAGAAATCAAATGACAACTCCTCCTCAAAATCAAGTCAAAAACTAGAAGGAAGAAACCTCACAAAAGCTCCAAAAGATATGGCAAAACGAAAATGAAAATGCAACAACAAAAACAAAAACAAGACAAAATGTTTTTTGAGTTTTTGAAATGCAAAAACAAAAAGCAAAACAAATGTTTTTTGGGCTTTTTAGTTTTATAAAGCAAGAGCTCGAAAAGACCAAGCACAACTATCGAAATCCAAACCAAACAGGACCGAATTTCAAGCACAAACTTCAACACTGCTCCCAAACCTTATAAGGCTAACTAGTAGCAAGATCAATAAGAGCAAAATAAGACCAAAAACTCAGCCACTCAGCCTAGACAAATAGTGCAAACTCGTCGCAAACAAAAACTCCAAAGAAGCAAGAAAAGTTCTTCGAAAATTGCAACAAAACCTAGCCTATGGAACTCAAGAAAACCAATCAAAAACGAAGCAAAAATCGCAATGCGAAGCACAACACAAAGATAGGAGCGAGTCAGTGAGCAGAAGCTCTCTGTTCTGATAAAGCAGAACAACCAAGAATGCTCAGAAAGAGATCTTGGAACTCAATCCAGAAGTGCCAGCACCAGAAACAACACTTTGCCAAAAAGACTAGTTTTCAATCAAACAAAAGAGAGAAAAGACATGAAACCACTTCCTTCACACTCCAGTGAGTACAGAGACACTGTAGGAACAGGTCTCCACAGCCAGAAAGGACCAAAAAGTCAAGAAACTCAAAAATTCAAAATCTACCTAGGTATACGCTACTTCACAGTTATGCAACCAGCGTGCATACGCGTCTGTGCTAAGGGAAACTCACGTATACGCGGGTTCCTTTAGACAAACTTGCGTGTATACGTGACTGTGTGCAAAAAAAAGCGCGTATGCAAAGGTAAATAATGAAAAAACAAAAAGAAAAAGCCTGGAAAAGACACCAGGACTTCAGACTGACTGCAAGAAAATAAACTGGACTGTAAATGAAAGTTAAAACTGCTGGGATCCTACCAAACAGCTGAAACCACCCAACAGGAGAATCACAAGAATGTGATCCCCAACGGAGTCACCAGTTCTGTTTCAGGGAATATCACCCTAGAGGTTCGTTGGGTTACAACCTCCACAGAGCAGGGGCATGCTACTTAACAGAGACTCACACAACCATGCACGTTCAGAAAAACTAAATAGAGTAGAATGAGAAAGTTACCCGTAGATCCTACGGTTGAAGTAGATCCACGTGGGGTCCAAACCCCCAGCAACTGTCCTTCCTTCTTAACCTGAAAAACAAGAAGAAACCAACACAAAGGACAGGTTGTACAGCATATATTCTACTCTAAATGTTAGTGAGATTCATATAAAACATTAAATAAATCATAATGAATGCTTGTATAAAAAATATTCTCATACATATAAGCATACACTAACACGTTTATTTCGGGAACAGCATGGTACTTCTATATTATAAATAGCATGTACAAAAGTAACGAGTGGAGAGATCACCTGATCCTTCCACAGCCTTCGCAGACCGTCGTCCGGATCCGTCCAGCCCTTGCCTCGCTAAGACTCCTTCCAAACTGGTGCATACGAGATGTCATATAAGGGGATGAGCATCTCAAGGAAATAAGGGTTTCCTATAATGAATTGGGAAAGTGCAGGAGGCACGGGGAATCAGACTTGGATAGGGAATACCAACAGAGTATAATATCAATAATTCTCTCTCTCCCTTAGGCCATACACATGAGGGCTTTTTATAGTCCCTCCAAGTAGTTTCAGCAGTTGGAAACAGTTGGCCACAGGCTAAGGTGGTTGAACTACCTGAGTAACCATCAACCTAGCGCAAAATTAGGGATTTTTTATATATTTTTTAATCATTTTAATGGCATACGCAGAAAATTCTAGCTGGACTCACATATACACGTGAAAAAGTACGGGCATAGTCGCGTATGGGGGATTTTACACTGTTTTTAAGTGAATTTGTCCAAGTCTATAGGAATGGGTGTCCAAAAGCCATGAAGTAATCATGAATCATGTCAAGGTGAGAAATGATGCTATAACACTTGGATGGATCGCTTCTTGGCAATGGGCATCGTAATGAAAGATGTTTAAGTCACATGTTAGAACATGTTCATGAATGAGCAAACTTGCGGATTGAGGTTTTTCACCATCATCTGGCACCTTGTCCCTGGAAATGGTGAAAATGGTGGTCATGTACAAACTTCGACGTCAGATCAAGCAAGCCTGAGCCACAATCTCTCATTCCATGTTCAGAGTTGTAGCCAGAGACACAATATTTCAAGCGAGCCTACGCCAAAATTCATCATTCCAAATTCAGAGTTGTAGCTAGAGACACGGATGCCCATGAGCATGCCTTCGGTTGGTGGACAACCTTAAACCATCATCTTTGGTTGGTGGATAGCCTTAAACCATCACAGGTTGTAGACCTCCCTTCTTTTAGGTTGAAGGTCTACCTTTCATAAATGAGGGACACTTCCTCTAGCAGAAGCCTTCAGCTTCTTTCCAGCTTTGGTTGAGTTCTAGGAAATGTTTCAAGCATTCCAGTGTTGTTGTTCATCCTTAAACCATCACAGGTTGTAGACCTCCCTTCTTTTAGGTTGAAGGTCTCCCTTTTTTATGAGAGACAATTCCTCTAGCATAAGCTTTCATCTTCTTGCCAATTTTGGAAGATTTTTGGGAACTGCAACAAGTATTGCGTTCTAGTGTTGGTGGTCATCCTTAAACCACCTCTTTTTGCCAACATTTTAGAGAGTTGATTTAGCCCAAGTGCTGCCATGTATACTTTGCAGATTTTTATTACAACTCTCTTCTTGGACTCACACATACCCCTTCGCATTAAGGGGGGGAATGTTGGAACACCTAATCTTCCATGGGTAGGTGTGGAATGTGAAAAGTCACAATGGAGTCCAAGTGAACTTCGAATGTCAAACCAAGAGTCACACCACTGTACTATAAATGTACATCATGTATAATGGAAAAATAAGAGAGTTGCATGCTTATCCTTAATTGTGTGTTTAGTTTCTTGTTGTGTGTATGTTTATCTTTCTCATACACCATGTGTGTGTTTAACATGGTGTTTAGCACTCATTAAGACAGAGTGGAGAAAGAGTTTGTGCCCACTCTAATTAATGGATCTGCGTTGCTGTATGTACTCTGCAGTATGGTCTGGGAGTCTTTGTCAGGTCGATATTGACCTCGGATGTGTTCTTTGAATTCCTTTTCTGGCTGTCTGGTACTCTATGTAGCCTTCTGAAATAAGTAACCGGGATGGAAAGGTCTGTAGGTCTCCATACTACCGTGACTAATGTCCTGACAGCCTAGAATATTTTTTCAGTGAAATGGCTTTTAAGAGATCGAGGAGTCATGGAGACTTCTGTGGGAAGGTGTACTCTCTGAGAAAAAACGTCCTGCTGATGTTGAAACACAGATATGACTCGTTAATGTGCTCTTAAGTCTTCAAACTGTGTATTATTCTTTTGAACACAGGATTAAAGCGTTAGATATTCAACAACAAGCTTTAACCCCTCTAATCAGTCTCTGCTAATTCACTTGGCCACTGCTATAATGGCGTCTCTGCGCTCTCAGTCATAGTGACTGCGACTATGGAGCTAGAGTGAATTTCTTCGCTTTGTAACCCCTGCACAATGGAATAAACCAATTATAAAATCCAGGGGAGAGGTGGGAGATAGATGCGAAGGCCTGGAGGAATGATGGATGTGGGTGAAGAAACAGTGAAAATCACTATGGAATGGTGAAGAACAAAGTAAATGAAGGTTTGGTGTGAAAATGGTTGCAGGCCATTCGATTAGAACAGACATCGGAGATCAACGGTCGAGATCCATCAGGAAGTCCTTTTAGAAGGTTAAGCGGAAGAAACAGAATTTAATGTTAAAACCCAAAGTTTACGTTTGGGTTATCTACAAAGAAAAAAAATGAAAATGAATGAAATTCGAGCGCATTAGATGGTGGGACTCGGCAGGCAGAGGGCGATTAGCTTTGGACCATTGGATCTCAGGAGGAGATCAAAGACGGAGGTTAAAGGATGAAGTTAATAGAGGTTCCGATGAAGAAATATGGTGGAGGGCGCAATGCAATGTAGGCCGTTGATCCAGATCGAACAGATGGTCATGATTGAATCAGAGGATCGCAATCGGGGGAGCCAGAGGGTTGCATACTTAGATCTTCCGATTGGTGATGAGAGATTAAGCGCTAGCCATTGGATCGCAAAGGGGATCAACGGTGGAGATTAAAACGGCGAGGAGAAGGACGGGGGAAAATGAGTGGGGTGAGTAGTAATCTATACTATTGGATCATGCGAGATGGATGACTCAGATCAAATCGGGACTCGCCAATCAGCGAAGGTCAAATGCGACGGGATTGGGCCTTGCGACGGTGAGATTAAGCAACCATCGTCCGATCTGAAGACAGATCGATGGTCTGAACTCCATCGGGGGGGGGGGGGGGTAAATAAAGGAAAAAGATGGGTAGAGACTGGGATCAGCGTTGGCTGTTAGATCTTGAAAGATCAATGGTGGGGATTCGAAATGGAGGTCGATGGACCAAAGCTCATCGCATCGGGAAAAGTAAGCATAATAAAGAAAATGTGCTCACTCGAACGGTCTAATTATGATAAGCACCCAGGCCTTAGTGCTTGGTTCTGGTGCCCAGTCGGATGGTGGGGAAGTGGTTAAGGGGCTTAGCCGAAAGGGGCTAAAGCCTATAATGAAAAAAGGGGGTTTTTCGCTTAATTTTAATGCTTTTTAAGACCAAAAGGAGGTTTCGGTAGAGGGAATAAGGGCTATTAAACCAAACAAAAGGTATTATGAGGTTTAAAAAAGGTTTTAGGATGAATTAGAGGGTTAATGAGGGATTTTGAGAGGAAATTTGTGAGGGGTGTTAGCCACCTATATTTTTCCATTCTATTCGCTGGTGGCTAAATTTTCTGTGCAGCCTTCAAGAAACAAATTCCAGTCCTGAAAGTTGTTGGTGCTTGAATTCTGTTGGTAAAATCGTAAACTACTGGTTGGTTCTTCATACTTTTCCTTCTCCCAGCCTCTGATATTCCACAAAAATCCTAGACAAGTACTGCTGCATCCTCTTCCCCTCCCTTGCTTCCATCTTACCTTCATTCTCCAATTTCCTTTTCTTCATAAAAACCCCACAAAACCGTATGTTATTCCTTATCCCTTCATTAATCTCATTTCCCAAGGTTAAAAACCCATTTTTTAACCTTATCGGAATTATCTTTCCTTTCGAAATTCTTTGGAAAACCATAGAAAGCACATGTTTTTATGCGTTAGGCTTAGGCCCCTCAGGCTAAGCCCCCTGCCTTTTCTTCTTCCACATGCCCGAGCGCCAGGACCGACCACTCAGTCTTAAGGCGCCAAGCCAAAATCGAACCCCTATCCATCCTTTTTCCTCTGAACATTCGAAAACCCATCTGTTATAAGGTTTTGGCGTGAAATATTAAAACACGTGTGTTATTGCCCCAAGTCCTTCCCTGTCGTCGATCTGCTCCCCAGATCCGACGGAGCAGAGCGAGCCCCACCTGGTGGACCTTCCTCCCCCGCGCCCATTTCCAAAAACCGTGGTTTTCATCTCGCACCACTTTTCGTCGGGTGGCGGTTTTATCCCATCGGCTAGCGATTCCATACGCCGGCCAACACGTGTCCTCCACCCTATTCCAAAAACCATCGTCTGTTCGCTTCGCCTGCGCGTTATAAATTGTACCATAACCCCGCAGCGAGATCCACCTCCGCCGTCGGATTTGGGCCCTCCCATCCGACGGTTGTTGATCGCCTCTTCTGCCCGGCCTTTAACGGACTTGCCTACCCGTTAACTTCCCCCGACGCGTTCGAAAACCGATCTCCGCCGTCGATCTCTGCAGATCGACGGTTCTCATGCAAAATCCCGATTCCATCGTACAGTTCCCCTTTTTCTTTTCCGCTGACTTTTCAAAACACTCCCGAGCTCTGTTTTCCCGCACGCCCTCCAATGCAGATTTGTCCATATAATGTAGGATTCTCTCATTTTGTTTCTATTTTGCAAGTTTTAAGGTTCTTTCGTCATATTTTAGGGAAATTTGAAAGACGAGGGTGACGACTCCCGTTCTTTCGATTCATCCACAGGATCGACCGCGGGGTGAAGAACAATGTTATCAACAAGGTTTCATGAGCCTTGGTTGCTACGCATCCCTGTAAATATTGAAGAATATCGTCAAAATCAACGCAGAGAAAGAGTATCAGATATTGAAGACAACAATGAACCAGAGCAGCAGATTAGTGGACGGATTGGCGGGGATTACGGCTAAGACGGTTATCAAAAGCCTAATCCCCGACTCGGAACATAGATTAAAGAAAAACCTAAAAGTGTTCATCAGACATATGGCCTCCACCGCCATACATTGAGGTGAATTGATTCCTCAACCACCGCAGTGCCACCTATTGCCTCAAAATGCTCAGTCAGAGGCTGAATTTATTGAACAGGGTCAGATATTATGCCTCGAAGCAGCCAAAGAAGTTATTTCTGCCCCAGATTTAATGACAGAACGTTTGCAGAGTAACCCTAATAGTACGCAGAGCCTCAAATGTCAAACAAAGCTCCCTCCGAGCTTACTTCATAAGTGTAAACACATTAATGCAGTGGGACACCTGTAATGATTTCTTCATCGAGCCTCCGAGGGCCAGGAAGACATTAATTCTGCATTAATTGTATTTGAGATATTTTTATCAGATCTCACCTCCTCATCCTTCTATAAATACTTCAATAGAAGATGAGTGAGGGGTTGGATTAGTTGGTTGTCAATGTAATTGCTGAAGCATTCTATGTAACTGAGCTGAGAACTCTTGACTGTAAATAGTGGTTTCATCGGCTCTTGGAGCTCTGCTTGTAGCAGATAGGTTAGGTTGTGAAGAGATATGGATTAAAACATTGGATCTGAAGATTGTAACCAGTTTGAAGCATCAATACAAGCTGATTTATGGGATCCTGGTCTATGCTGATGGTGATGTTATTCTCACTGTAACTTGTATTTTGTTTTTGTTTTCAATTTGTTTCATTTTCCACTATAAAGAACAGTTTAAACAGGGTTAGGACCTACTGTATATCAGTAACCTTCTCTGGCTGAGAAATATTTATCTAAATGTTTTCTTTCAACTGTGTTATTTGAAAATGATTTAATTCAGTCTAAGTACACGGATGCTGGCGTTCCCTCATCCTATTGTCATTGCTGAATGTTATTTTTAAATGTTACTTTCAATATATGTTGTGTGAGGATGAATTGAGGAAATCAAGGTTAGCCCTGAGTCCCTTTCCTGTTTGCTCAACTATTCGATTGTTTCCCTTAGAATGTGTTAAAAGCTTACTAGTTTCGAAGTACTTATTAGATCTTAGGCCATTCTGTGTTACCTCTGTGATCGTCTTGGAAGTAACTAAGTAAAGAAGAGCTAGGAGAGGATTATGGTGAGCCAAACCCGCTAGTTTCTACTCCAAAAGTTGCCTTCAAGTTTCCCTTTGTTTTTATATGTATTCTATTGGAAGTGTATCAAAGGCTGGATAGTTTCAAAGTACTTACCAGATCCTAGTTTGCTTCTATGTTTCTCTTAAGTGCTTGGTCAAAGGCTGGCTAGTTTGAAAGTACTTACCAGATCCTGGGCTGCTCTTTGTTCTGCATATGTCATTTCCCTTTCTTATTGTATCATTCCATTCCATAAATCAAACTTTAAAGAGATCCTTAGGCATAGATGACTTGCCCCATAGATCACTCTTGAACTTGAATGTTTCAATTAAATCCTCTTATGACTCCATAGCCCAATGGATTGAAAACTTGCCATCATCTTTCTTCTTGATCGAAGCTTACTCTTTTGCTTGCAACTTCTCACCTTTGAACCTATTTGCATATAGATCTTTCTGCCTCAGACAACAATTATGTTCAATCATCCGAAAAAGACCAAAAAAAACCCTTGGACCTCATAACTAGCCTAATATCATTACCCTAAGCTTTCAAAGACAATATCCATCTTTGTACATATTGGAGAGATCCCTCTCCGGATTCAGGAGGGCTAGATCCTAGAATCCCAAAGTTGGTTGAAACGATGTTGTTTCTGTAATTGGACTCTGCTAATCTTGCTAATAAATTACGGAGACCTAGCAAAAGGGAAAAGGGGATGAAAAGTGGTATTTTTGAGGGGACAAAATGGGCAGATGGAGGCCTCTTTGAGCAAAATTCTTCCACAAACAGAGAGGCTTTTTTCATGGAAACAACAGTGAAGATTGTTCAAAGGGAAAAAGACACATGGAGGCTTCAAGAATGATATTTTTTCAGAGGAAATGTATTTCTTGAAGACTCAAAAACATTTTAGCCACCTGTTTGCTTGTCAAAAAATTCATAGGTGGCTAACAGTGGCTCCACATGGGGATGGCATCTTCTCGAAGGTGTCAAGAATTTAGAAAATGATCTTTGGTGTAGGCCTGATGTGTAGTGCTTGACACGTCTTTTTATTTCTTGGATCAACTTCCACAAATCATGAAGACATCATATCAGCAGTATTATTCTCCCAAACAACTACCTACCCATACTATTGTCCTAACATTTTTTCTTCTGGGTGCATTTGGACTTGCAGACCCTTTACATCATCAATTTTTTTACAAACAAGAAAATAAACCTATTCTATTTCTACCCTTATAACTCCATGAGACCAGATTAAACAGTTGGCCTCACAGCTTCTCTACCTAAAATAATATCTGTTAGGATTAAACTGTCTAGAAGATTTCTTCTCTACATTCTAAGACAGAAATTGAAAAACAGTCAAGCCATGATTAGACTGTCTGGCTTGCTGGATTTTGCAGAAATTGAAAACAACTAACTACATGCTCACAGGCTGAGCTTGATTTAGCTTTCCTACCTACTCTACTCTACTTGGAAATCACTGATGTTCTAGGTGATACAATAATGCCAGTGCAGCCAGTCAAGCAGTAACAAAAAAGGGCAGAAGAACTGACTGCTTGTCAGAGATAACCACAGGGTGCTCTGCATGTGGTTCTTCAAAACTGAGGTCACCACCAGTGGTGACCGCTTCTGATGAATCCAGCCCCTGTGAAGGATCAATGCTGGAGAATTCGAGCTAATCAGGGCCTCCATATACTCTGCCATAGGATCAATGAACACATGATGTACACTTTCTTCTTTCAGGCCTCCCATGACTGGTAGGTTGTCTTCATCCTGGACAGCTTTGATTACTGCATTTTCCACTGCATCTTCATTGTGGCTCTTGAAAGCCCGAACATCTTCTCTCTGCATGTCGAAAGGCAGAGGAATCTATTCTTTTTTAGGGGGAGGGAGAATTTCTAAAAAGGCTCTTGGGTCCTCGAATTGGTATGATTGCTCTTGTGAATTCAATATTTCGATCTCAGCTTCATACCTTTCAACCAGCACTTCTAGAAAAACCTTCTTATGCTCAGGTTGATTATTGAATCTTGAGCTGGAAAAGAAAGCCTCTGCAAGGTCCTTGCTTCTAAGTTTTTCCAGAATCCTTTATATTCCACAACGAAACTCTTCAAGCGGATTGGGCTCCATTTCTGCAAATTTCTCAGAGTCTTTCATTAGTGGAGTGACTGGGTCTTTAGCATGGATGATGTTGTAATGCGACTGGTCTCCTAGTGGAGTCTTGTGAAAACAAAGATAATCAGTGGCATACTGATCACTAGTGGAGTCGCTAGGTGGAGGATTTAATATTTTACTATCCACCACAATGATTTACTACCAAATCAAGGAAAATTTGGTCCTTCTTCCTAGTGGAGTCTCCATTATGTTGGGGTTCCTATGTTTTGGCAGATTTGGCAATACCAAAAGATAAGACAACATCAAACCACTTTGGGATCCTAGGATCTAGCCCTCCTGGACCCGGAGAGGGATCTCTCCATAAAAGAAAAGAATGATATATCTTTGAAGCTCGGAATGAGATATTAGTCTAGGTATGCAGCAGAGGGGGTTTAAAATGATTTGGTTGGTTTTTGGGTTGGTCGGAGATCGTTAACTGAGAAGGTTAAAGAAAGAATGGAACAAAGCAGCACGATGTTTCGGCAAAGAGGATAAGTCGAGAAAGTGTTATCCATTAGACTATGGAGTCATGAAAGGGAATTACTTGCATAACAACTAAGCAAGGCCTTCCACAGGGAAATTCATCTATACTAAAGGATCTTTTAGATAGATGGTGGAATGGAAAAATAAGGAATGAAAGTGAAAGAAGGAAAGAAACCCAATTTCTATCTAGAGATTAGGTTAGATATCATTTAAATCCAGACCTGCTTTGACAGACTCAAAGACAACTCTCAATGAAGATACAAAAGGCAGCTTAAGATCAGGTCAGAGGTTATTTAACTCCAAGACTACTTTCAACATACTCTTAAGGAAGAACATAGTTAAGATTTAACAGAGAACTAGGGCTAAGATCAGAGAAGGGCTTTTAACCTTCAATGCTTTTGACACCAGCTCAAAGGGATCTTAGAAAGGAAAATATGTTGGAAAAGGACCCCAGTGGATAGGGCTTACACTAAATCCCCAGTATCCCAATTCTTCCAGCTTAAACCCAACAAGAACATCTAAGAAAAAAACCTCAAATTCACACATCAGTAAGCATGGGCTTGACCAACATATTTAACTGGTTAAATTACATGAATTTTCTCTTAGATTCACTATCAGCAAAAAACATCAAAGATAATAAGAGCAGTGGGCATTAGGGTACCATGCAGGGGTATATCCTAAGCTTGATTTACTGATTCTTATCAGAGAATAAATGGATAGCATGAATAATGTAATAAGACAATTGCAGTAAGAGAAACATCACCAGAAATATATACCAAGATCCTGTGAAAACTGCCTGATTAATTGATGTGTAAAACCGGTCACATAATCTGAGCTCAATAACTGATTACAGTCCAAACTTCTCCTCCCAGCCTACTAAATTACAAACTACTCAGCTACTTCCCCCAATAACAGTTCTAATAGTCGAATGAATCCATACAACTAATAGCAACAACAACAACATTTACAATATGTTCTACGGGAGTTCTTATAGGAGAATGAATAGCAGTAGTAGTAGATGTACATTTAATTGATCTCATTAAGACAGAGTGGAGAAAGAGTTCATGCCCATTCTTCTTAATGGATCTGCATCACTGTATGTACTCTGTAGTATGGTCTGGGAGTCTTTGTTAGGTCGATATTAACCTCGGATGTGTTCTTTGAATTCTTTTTTTGGCTGTCTGGTACTTTGTGTAGACTTCTGAAATAAGTGACCAGGATGTAAAGGTCTGTAGGTCTCCATACTACCGTGAATGATGTTCTGATATACTAGAAGCTTCTATCAGTGAAATGGATTTTAAGAGCTCGACGAGGCATGGAGACTTCTGTGGGAAGGTGTACTCTCTGAGACAAAACGTCCTGCTGATGCTGAAACATAGATATGACTCGTTAATGTGCTCTTAAGTCTTCAAACTACATCTTCTTCCTTTGAACACATGATTAATGCATTAAATATTCAACAACAGGCTTTAACCCCTTTAATCCATCTCTACTAATTCACTTGGCCATTGCTGTAATGGCCTCTCTGCGCTCTTAGTCACAGTGACTGCGAATGTGGAGCCAGAGTGAATTTCTTCGCTCTGTAATCCTTGCACAATGCAATTAACCAATTATAAAATCCATGGGAGAGGTGGGAGATAGCTACAAAGGCCTGGAGGAATGATGGATGCGGGTGAAGAAACGGTGAAAATCACTGCAGAATGGTGAAGAACAGAGTAAATGAAGGTTTGGTGTGAAAATGGTCATAGGTCGTT
This sequence comes from Pinus albicaulis, assembly GCA_034641835.2. Lineage (NCBI taxonomy): Eukaryota > Viridiplantae > Streptophyta > Pinopsida > Pinales > Pinaceae > Pinus > Pinus albicaulis. The sequence continues at coordinate 35,611 of JAXQQM020070579.1, read as the reverse complement.
CGATTAGAACAGACACCAGAGATCAACGATCGGGATCCATCGGGAAGTCCTTTTAGAAGGTTAAGCAGAAGAAATAGGATTTAATGTTAAAACCCAAAGTTTACGTTTGGGTGATTTACAAAGATAAACAACGAAAATGAATGAAAGTCGAGGGCATTAGATGGTGGGACCCGACGGCGGAGGGCGATTAGCTTTGGACCGTTGGATCTCAGGAGGAGATCACGGCGGAGGTTAAAGGATGAAGTTAATAGAGGCTCCGATGAAGAAATATAGCGGAGGGCGCGATGCATTGTAGGTCGTCGATCCAGATCGAAAAGACGGTTATGATTGAATCGGAGGATCACAATCGGGGGAGCCAGAGGGTGGCATACTTAGATATTCCGATTGGCTTAGAGCGATTAAGCGCCAGCCGTTGGATTTCGAAGGGGATCAATGGTGGAGATTAAATCGATGGGGAGAAGGATGGGGGAAAATGAATGGAGTGAGGAGTAATCTGGACCGCTGGATCATGCGAGATGGATGACTAAGATCAAATCGGGACTCGCCAATCAGTGGAGGTCAAATGCGATGGGATTGGGCCTTGCAACAGTGCGATTAAGCGACCACCGTCCGATCTGGAGACAGATCGATGGTCTAAACTCTATCAGGGGGGGTAAATAAAGGAAAGCGATGGGAGGAGACCCGCGTCAGCGCTGGCCATTAGATCTTGAAAGATCAATGGTGGGGATTCGAAACGGAGGTCGATAGACCAAAGCTCATCGCATCGGGAAAAGTAAGCGTAACAAAGAAAATGGGCTCACTCGAACGCTCCGATTGCGATAACTGCCCAGGCCTTAACGCTTGGTTCTGGCGCCTGGTCGCATGGTGGGGAAGTGGTTAAGGGGCTTAGCCGAAAGGATTTTTTGGCTTAATTTTAATTCTTTTTAAGGCCAAAAGGAGGTTTCCGTAGAGGGAATAAGGGCTATTAAACCAAACAAAAGGTATTATGAGGTTTAAAAATGCTTTTAGGATGACTGAGAGGGTTAATGAGGGATTTTGAGAGGAAATTTGTGAGGGAAAAAGGGGATGGAAAGTGGGGTTTTTGAGGGGACAAAATGGGCATATGGAGGCCTCTTTGAGCAAAATTATTCCACAAACAGAGAGGATTTTTTCATGGAAATAGAAGTGAAGATTGTTCAAAGGGAAAAAGACACATGGAGGCTTCAAGAATGATATGTTTTCAGAGGAAATGTATTTCTTGAAGGCTCAAAAAAATTTTAGCCACCTGTTTGCTTGTCAAAAAATTCATAGGTGGCTAGCAACCTCATTACTCTGTTTTTTTTTCCCTTTCCCATGACTCCATTTCACATCTAGGGTTTACCTATAGCCTAAATCATTCAAATTATCACTAGGTTCCTCAAGCATTGATGGTATCAAAACTATCTCTGCAGGCTCTTTAGATAAATCAAGTACATTGGATTTTAGATATTCATCACACCACTTTGAAAATACTCTATTTTTTCACTTGAAGCCTCCAAAACCAATTCTCAGTCAAGGATCATGGTAAAAAAACCCCACTAGGTCAATTAGGGTTTCATATGTTTCAAGATCACCATTTCCAAAGAAGGCTGTCATTCAGTTTCAAAGTCTGCACATAAGGTAATGGACTAGCTTGACATTGTTGCAGAAGTGTTGAAATTTCCATCAACAGAAGGTTGTATAAGGTAGAAGGTCTGCTCCTCAAATGAAGATATCTTGCAACCCTGCCTACAAACATTGTAAAACTGCCAGTCAATATGGAAAAGAGATAAGTTGAGTTTCATGGTGCAGACAAAAGGGGTTTTCACAGGTTGTTGCTGTGTCACAATCATTCTATCATGCCTCTAGCATCAGAAGAAGAGAAAAATTCATAACTCCTGTAGATCACAAGAAAAAAAGGTACAGAGGTTAGGCTAATATTAATGGTGCAAATTGCAACAGACTTTTTGAAGCTTATTTCTATGTGTAACATTCCATAGTTTGCAAAGTTAAGTGTCTCATTACCTCCAAGGGAAGAGATATAAAGGATATCAGAGAAAGGCTAAGTCATTATTTTATGGCACCTGCAAATCAGAAGTGGCCAAAATAAGGTAAAGGGTATTGTTTGAATTCCATAATGTAGGTCAAAGGAGTGTTTTGATGGTGTTTCCTTGTGTTTTTAGTCTCAAAGGTGTCAAAAGAAAATATATCAAGCCCCCAAGATTAAAGAAGGTCAAGTTCACCATCTAAACACCTGCAGAAGCAAACAGAGTGAAAAGGCCAGTAAGAAGAGGTAAAGAGTATCATTGGGAAAGTAAAACTCATCATTTCAGTAGCCTACATACAAACAATGTAAAATTTGGTGAGCTAAGGTAAGAAAGACTAGTTGACTGTTGTGATGAATACCACAGAAGGTTCTGAAGGTGTCACTATTGGATCAGATCACAAAGATAGCAAGAGGAAACATATCATGCCTCCTTGACCAAAGAAGAGCTAACTCAGTGATTTCAGTAATCCATAGGCTATGGAAAAAAGAGATATCAGTAAAAGAGAAAAAATCTCAGAGACTTAGAAAATGGGTTTGTCAAGATTAAGATAAAATCGTATGCCTATGCAAACTCATTTTACACTTAAATGGATCATCAATGCCATGTAGAAAACTAGAAATTTCAAAAGGGGAATTTTTCTGGGTTTTTAAGGTAAAAAATCGGCTAAGTATTCTGGCACTGCGCGCCTAGTAGGGCACTACACATTTAGCATTTTTTCAACACACATTTTGCTAAGGCGTTGTGCCTTTTCTCTAACTTGCCTGAGTTGACCTGATAGGCCCGACACAGAAGCATGGGCACTACGTGCCTGGCAGGCGTTGCACCCGGGCAGGTGCTGCGTGTAGCCCGACCTGAAAACCAGTTCACATGCTACATGCAGGCTAACCCGACATCATGGCCAAGCGTTGCGCGTTTGGCTAGGAGGGCCTCTACACCAACTCAAACCTCCAAATAAACTCAAAATTGCTCCAAAACATCACCAAAGGTCTTTAAAACATGGTTAAGGGTATGTGTCATCAAATACAATCATTTACAAACATGTTTGATGATTTTTAAATGATAAGGAAACCCTAGGAGACTACCCTAAGACCAAAAACTTGAGGTCACTACTTAAACCTCTTTCCATCTACACATAAATAAGATCAGTCAAGATGAGAGGCTAAATCAAGGTGGTTGCATTGGTTTAAAATTTTATCATCCATCAAGTCTTGACATGACACTCAGTCCCTTATATTACAAAACAAAGTGACATCACATGCCCTCTTTCCTATCAGTTTGACATCAGTGAAGTGAGGAGGCATATATCAATGAGATAGAGAGTGATAAAGTAAAAAGCAGCAGAGATGTTGATGGTAGTAAAAAAAATAGCCATGATGGCAGTGAGGAAAACAATGAGGCACATAGATATGGTGATGAGAATAATAATAGCAGTCATGAGAGCAGTAAGGTCAGTGAAGCAAATAGTGACAAGGGTAGTGTAGAAAACAGTAAAAATAATGGCAGCAAGGAAGCATAAACCAATGAAGACAAAAGAAATGAAAAAATCAGTGAGGTAGGTGCCAATGATGGAAAGTCCTCAGGAAGACAAAAGAACAAAGGAAACATTGAAATTCTTGTTGATCCATCCCCTACAATAAATTCCAAACATAAACAACAAAACAATTTCGAGTTTTGGCATCATTTCCGCACTTATGAAATTTTCACTGTTTTTTAGGGCCAAAGGCGCAACGCCTTTGGATATACGCTTTTTACTCAGGCATCCTTTGTAGGTAAAATCTACATTTTTGGATTCCTTGGACCAAGGACACCACACTCACCAAGTTTCAACTCATTTGGAGCGGTTTTTATCATCCAAAAGGCCCAAAAACATGCAAATTTTCACCTTTCTACCCAATTTTCAGGGCAGGTGCTGCGCCTTTAGTAGTCTTGGGAGATTTGGCTTTGGGATAGGAAAATGAAGTCCAAATGGAAAGCTAAGGACATTTTTGGAAATTATAGTCAACAAGATTTGCAACGAGCTATCACGAATCTCATTCTGACACCGAGAAGGCCTTCAAAACCTAGCTGTTGCAAGTTCACTCATTTTTCTAGTGCAGGCGTTGCGCCCTTGGACCTCTGTGCTGAGCTAGTACCAAAAAGTAAAAAAAACACACTGAGATATTTTTGGATATTATTGAGGGCCTAAATGTCAGTTTTTCTTGCCAAATGCGGTTCAGAAGATATTTTTCATTTATTTTATTAGATATTTTGTGCCTTGGGCCTTGCATGGTCTTAATGGACAAAAATAATATTTATGAGCCATTGATAGCCTCCAAAGACCTAATTAGGGTTTTGGTCCTCCTTTATTTTTAAATACAACATTTAGGCCTCATTGTAGTTGTGGATTGGATAATTGTTGATAGTAATACATAGACTTGGATATTGAAGAGAAATTGGCTCTGATTTTTGTGGATGGCTTGACTTGCTTGACATTGGATAAGGCTTACTTGTAGGATCCCTGAGCATAGTTAATGGTGATGTGTTCCTATTTAGTTCATGTTTTCTAGTGTTATCATTTTTTCATCTTTCTATTGCAGTAGGATAGAATTTTTAGACTAAGAAATGTTGTTTAGAGGCACCTTAGTCTATTTGTTCTCCACTGCTTCTATGTTTTCCTTTGCTAGGTCAGTTTAGAGAATTCTTAGCTGCTCTCTAGACCCACTTATGCTTGTTTATCTTAAGAATGTTTCAATGGAGTCCATGTCAAAGAAGTCTATGGTTAGTTTTGCCTTTGGTATGACTTTAAACATTTTTTTTGAGATCTTTACTTTGAAGTATGGTTGATTAGGTTTAGCTAAGGAGGTTTATGATTTTCCATGCCCTTTTTCTCATCTTAAGAAGTTGCTTTAGAGGTCTTATAGCTTGATTAATGAAGTTAGGAGTTCCATCTTCTTTGATCTCTTCTATGTGTTTATCTTGCATGTTTTCTTCCCTGTTCTCTAAGTGTTTATTGGATAGTTGTTTTTAGGTTTACTTACTAGGGTTAGGTCAAAGAAATATGGTATGTCCTATCTTTGATTATTTCTTGATGCTTAGTGAATTTAAAAGCCTTTCTTGTTGTAGTATTTGGCAAGGGATTCTTAACTGCCTTTTCCCTACTCTGTTTATAATTTTATGTTCACCTCATTCACCTAAGCCCTTAGATCCATTTGACTTTGTTAGATTTGCCCTGTGATACACCCTTGTCCTACTGTTAGAATTTTCTAGACCTCTATAGACTCCATAGCCCAATGGTCTAAACCTCTCCTAATATATCTATTCTACTTGACCACCCACCTATCCAATCAAAACAAACAAACCCTAAACTTAATAACTAGCCTAAAATCAAAACCCTTAAAAAAAATCAAGATCACATCCTTTACATGTTTATAGAGAGAGCCCTCTCTGAGTCCAGGAAGGCTAGGTCCTAGGATTCCAAACTGGTTTGATGTTACCCTTATACATTTTCCCTTGCCAATCTGACAAATTACAAGGTCCTAACATAATGGCGATCACGGTGGGACTTTTTTGAGTAAATAACATCTTAGACATCTTTAAAGCCTCAGAAAACCCACAACATCCTTAGATTGGCATTTAGTTGTTGATGGTGGACAACAAGTACATCCTTAAAACAGTAAACACCCTCCACCTGGTGACTCCATTGGTCTTCAGTAGCCCTGTTGACCCCACTAGTTCTCACAGACTCCCCTAGGAATGCAGTAATCATGTTGATGGTGGACATCAATGTTGAAACCTTTCACCCGATGACTCCACAACTCTCCATAGACCTAAAGACTCCACTGGTAAAGAAATCTAGACTAGTTGAAAAGATACAGTGACCCTTTTCGATTTAAAAACATGGATCCAAGGATAAAAAGGAGATATGCTCCCATGAACAGAGATCACATCCTTGTATTCCCACAAAAAATGCCTCAGATAGATTAGTTTTCAAACCTGCCTATGTTTCAATATGAAAAATTTGATGACCCCTTGTTACATAAAATTTCATATAGATGTATGGAGGTTAAAATTTGAATGGCATGAGGACTGCCTCATGAAAATGTTCATGGGGACATTAGAAGGAAAGGAAAGAGAATGGTATGAGAGCTTAGACCCTAGCACCCTGTTTTCTTTGAAGGATTTTCACAGGGTATTTTATGAGCACTATAAAGAATATTGTCCATCTCTGTAATTGGTTGAAAATTGTTGTGAGCAATCAGAATACTTCATACAATACCTTGTAAAAATTGATGAAGACTTGGGAAATTGGCCTCTGAAAGCCTATTAGAAGCAGTTCATGATTTTCATTCTCAAATTATTTATCGTGACAGCCAAGAGGAGTTGATTGAAGATGAAATCAGTCAGGAAATAAAAGAAGACCCATAGGATCTCTCCAAAGAAACAAGTGATGATTCATCATCTCTTCTAGGTAAGGCTCAAGAAGATATTCAGCCTCAGAATCAGCCTTTACAAGAGAATGAGAACTATTGTAGTATTATCCAAAGGAATAGAAAGATGCCTCCTCTCTTAAATGAAGAGGAAATAAATGAGATTCTAACTATGCAGCCAACCTCTAAACCTTCATGTGAGCAGAATATTCCTATTCATTCTCATGCTAATCTTAGCTATCACAAATCAGAAAAAGGAGTTTAGATCAATTTGAAGAAAAAAAATCTGATAGTCCAATACGTTTGATTGGTGACATTACTTATTTGATGATTTTCCAAAGTTTTACCAGTATGATGATGGTCATGTTCTCCAAACAGAAGCTAATCTTGCAGAGCAATCAATAGCTGCTTTGTGGGAGGAAGTTCACTTTCATCAAAACAGTAATCATCCAATACATGCCAGCTATGACACTGATGAGGATAGTCTAGAAAACTTGGAAGTAAGTGAAGAACCTCTGACTCTTTGTTCTACTTAATTTCAGTCAATCAGAAATAAATTTCATGTGATTGGAAATCGGCACTATTTCAGTTTTAATGATGAGGTTGGGAAGGATGATGAACATCTTGAGAAAGCTGTCAATGAGAAGCCTTTTCCTGAAATGGTTGAGGAAAGCATTTGTGACATATAACTCTCCTCAGCTTCGGATTTACAGCCACTAAGTCCCATTGAATTTTAAATTGTGGATGAAGGCTTGGAAATTGATAATCACATAAGAGTTGCTGCACTACCTTCTCAAGAAGATTTTCTGCCAAAGAGTGATCCTGCTCATCAACATGATGACCTTCACACAAATTTCAGCTTTCTCAATCAGAATACATTAGGTTTGTTAGAAGACAACATTGCTATATATGATGAAGTTTCTAGCACAGATGAACATGAGGAGGAGGTACATTTTCTTGTTCAAAATAATCCTGAGCATAGCCAAGTGAAAGGAGTAGTCCTGAATGAAGTCTATTTCTCAAAACCTCTAAGTTAGGTATTATTCCAAGATTATTTTGCCGCCTTCTTAGAGATTTCTATAGGAGGAGTGTGTCCTATCAAATTCAATTTGTTACAAAGTTTAAAGAATATTTTAGGCACTACTATTCAAAAACAAGTGAGGTGGAAGTGGCCTTTCTATTTTGTCAGCACACTCAAAGAACTCAATGAAAATCACCCATGGAATCATCTACTTGACTGGTTATATTGGAAAAGAGAGTTTACCAAATATATGTCACATGTAAATTTAGATTAGGGTAGATAGGTATGCAAATAAGCTGAGCCTTTTGAGCATACAACTTTAGTTTTATATTGTTTTAAAAAAATATGAAAATAAAAAAAAGGAGAAAAGAAGAAAAAGAGGGTAGTTTTAAAGAAAAGGTACAGCCCCATACCCAAAAAAGAGTACTATTGAAAGTGTGCAAACCTAAATGCCACTACCTTTGAGAAAAAAAGGTTTTCTTTAATCATCTAGACTAATCACGACTGAACATTTGTTAAATTTCTGTTGATAGATTAGTGAAAGAAGATTTTTCCAAACCATGTAAACTTGGCCTTTCACTACATAAGATTAGGAAAATATATTTGGTTTTAATGCTCAAAATCTGAACCAAAGGAGAAAGAGAGGGATAGGTAACAAATACCAAATCATTAGCCCTCAAGTTTCTAGTTTTGATTTTACAAAAATAATGTCTATTTGTAGCTTTTTCGAATGCCACAGCCTATGCCAAATCAGATTTCTTAATCTTGGTTTAGTCATATTTTCAATTTCATGCTAGTAGGTTAGAGAATAAAAGTTTGTCAAACAGCTTAATCTTGACAAATGAGTAGACTAGGTAGAGAATAAGAGAGTTCATTAGCTTAATCTGAAATCTTGGAAGCGATAAGGGTAAAAGTATATAGTTTTTTATGCTTTCGGAAGAAAAAAATGTTAAGCGTGTGCCAGCTTATGTGCACCCAAGGAAGAAAAAATACTAGGCAAAGTAGGATGGTTAGGTAGAAATGATGTTGAAGCATACATGTATTTCAAGTTTTCATATCACACCTTCAAGAAAACATCGGCAAATGAAGGAAGAAATATCTCCAAAGTGCAAGTAAGGCACTGGGCTTCAAAACTCAGAGATTTGAACTCTGAGGTCCTAGAAACCTCCTAAAATGGAGCTACCCTTCCCAAGTGGATCCACTGTTAGCCATCAATAATTTTTTCCATCTGTAGATGACTAAGTATTGGTCCATATATTTCTAAAAACAAAATTCCCTGAATATTGTCAGTTTTAGAAATCTCACTGCCTTCATTATCCTTATACCAAATTTTTCACTATTCTACATTTTTTCCATTCCATGGTCACCCTACCACTCCTAAACGACTCCTTATGGGCTTGTACCACTCATCTCCATCCTTTTTCTCACTTATAACCTCATTACTCTATTTTTTTTTCCCTTGCCCATGACTCCATTTCACATCTAGGGTTTACCTATAGCCTAAATCATTCACATGATCACCAGGTTCCTCAAGAATTAATGGTCTCAAAGCTATTTATGTAGGCTCTTTAGATAAATCAAGTACATTGGATTTTGGATCTTCATCACAAAACTTTGAAAATACTCTGTTTTTGCACTTGAAGCCTCCAAAACCAATTCTCAGTCAAGGATCATAGTAAAAAGCCCCCACTAAGTCAATAAGGGTTTCATATGTTTCAAGATCACCATTTCCAAAGAAGACTTCCATTTAGTTTTAAAGTTTGCACATAAGGTAATGGACTAGCTTGACATTGTTGCAGAAGTGTTGAAATTTCCATCAGTAGAAGGTTGTAGTAAGGTAGGAGGTCTGCTCCTCAAATGAAGACATCTTGCATCCCTGCCTAGAAACAGTGTAAAACTACAAGTCAATATGGAAAAGAGATAAGTTGAGTTTTGTGGTGCAGAAAAAAGGGGTTTTTAAAGGCTGTTGTTGTGTCAAAATCAATCTATCATGTCTCTAGGATCAGAAGAAGAGCAAAATTCATAACTCATGTAGATCACTAACAAAAAAGGTGCAGAGGTTAGGCTAATTTTCATGGTGCAAATTGCAATAGACTTTTTGAAGCTTGTTGCTGTGTGTAACATCCCAGAGTTTGTAAAGGTAAGTGCCTCAATATCTCCAAAGGAAAAGATATAAAGGATATCAGAGAAAGGATAAGTCAGTATTTTATGGCACCTACAAATCAGAAGTGGTGAAAATAAGGTAAAGTGCATTGTTTGAATTCCATAATGTAGGTCAAAGGAGTGTTGTGATGGTCTTGCCTTGTGTTTTTAGTCTCAAAGATTTCAAAAGAAAATATATCAAGCCCCCAATATTAAAGAAGGTCAATTTCACCATCTAATCACCTGCAGAAGAAAATAGGGTGAAAAGGTCAGTAAGAAGAGGTAATGAGTGTCAGTGGGAAAGTCAAAATCATCATTTCAGTAGCCTACATACAAATAGTGTAAAAGTTGGTGAGCTAAGGTGAGAAAGACTATTTGACTGTTTTGATGAATACCACAGAAGGTCTTGAAGGTGTCACTGTTGGATTAGTTCACAAAGATAGCAAGAGGAAACATATCATGCCTCCTTGACCAAAGAAGAGCTAACTTAGTGATTTCAGCAATCCACAGGCTATGGCATAAAGAGATATCAGTAAAAGAGAAAAAAGCTCAAAGACTTAGAAAATGGGTTTGTAAAGATTAAGATCAAATCATAAGCCTATGAAAACTTATTTTACACTTAAATGGATCATCAATGCCATGCAAAAAACTAGAAATTTCAAAAGGAGAAGTTTTCTAGGTTTTTTAGGTAAAAAATTGGATAAGTACTCTGGTGTTGCGTGCCTGGCAGGGTACTGCGCCCCTCGAGATAGGCACTGTGCATTTATCATTCCCCCCCCCTGCATTTTTCTAAGGTGCGGCGCCTTTGCTCTAACTCGCCTGATTTGACCCAACAAGGCCGACACAGAAGCCTGGGCACTGCGCCCTTTGCACTCTGTTATTTGGTCAGCCCGCACCTTAAGCAAAAAGGAGAAAAGCAAAAATAAACAAAGTAAGGGTTCATAAAAGATAAGCGGGATAAGTGAATATAGAGGTAATATGTCGTACAAAACCCCTCACTGTAAGAGCACAGACAAAAGAATGATGACGCTACATATCTAAACAAAAGTGGGGCCGCATTCATATGTTGGACAGACAAAAGGGAGTGCCACGTACAGGGATTCTGGGGGTACCAAGGATGGAAGGAAGAAGGCAGAGAGCTACCCCCCAGAGCATATGACGTTACTCGATGTCGCGAAAAGGTCTAAAGCTTCCCGTGGGGTGGTGAAGTGTTACGGGAGGGTCTCACGAGCTCCCGATGAAATTTTAAGTGGACCCCTCAAGGAAGACATGTGGCACTATGAAAAAAAAAGGTAAGGTAAGTTAGGAAAGTTGGTACAAGACTAGTACTGGTATTAACCCGGTGCATGGCTTACACCTACCCGACTCCTAATAGCCGACAACCTATCGCCACGCACCCCATTTTCGATGTCCTTATGATGTCAGCCTTATAGTTGGCACCCCAACCTCGTTTTCTACAAATCTAGGTCTATTTAATCCTGTTTTATTCCCACTCTTAGTAAAATACTCATTTTTACGAACTTTCATGAAGTGAAGCTCGAATTACAGTACCAAGTAGCTTTCAGCCCTACGTCGCTTTCCCCTCCGGGTTTCCTCATTATTTCAAGGTATTTAGTCAATCCTCCGCCTCGTTGTTTTCCTTATATTTTATTTTTTAAAATGGTCATGGGGAAAGCAAAGCCCAGAAAGTCTGAACCTGAAACCCCACAAGCCCGTGAGTCCAGGTCTGTCCCTAGACTTGAACCCCTCATTAATGCTCATGCGCGGATTCACGACCCACTCTACCCCTTTAGTGTATCCCGTCTTAGACCCGATTTGTTTGAATCCTATGTGAAAGGCCAAGACCAGTTCAGGTTCATCCAGTCAGGCTTGTATTATCAGATTGCCCTGACCACATATTCAGTTCCTGAGTTTATAAGTTGGCTCAATGAAGCCTATGATGAACGCAGGGATTTATTCTTATCGACATAGGGAAATATGATTTTTCGTATATCTCTTGAGCTCATAAAGGAGGCCCTTCATTTCCCCCAAAGTCAAAGTTATGTCAAGTTCACTAAGTTATCCCTCTCCCGACAGTTTTCAAAGTTACCCTAGAAGCAATAGAGCAAATTCCTCAATTTTATTTCAGATTCTCGTCTTGATTCCATCCCACCTTTAGATATGGTTCCCATGTCCACTTTCAGAGATAATGTCCAACCTATCCTTGCTTTGATTTCAGGGTTACTAGGTCTCAAGGAGGTCGAGTGGGTATCAAAATAATGTATAGCTCTCCTCTGGCTCATGTCTCGAAAGGGCATTCTTTTGGATAACCCTACTTTCCTAGCCTCAGAAATTCAAACCTAGTTCCAGGAGATACCCTCTTCTAGGTCTTTCCAATTTTATTCATTATTGTTTTATCTCTTCTTGTATGAGCATGCTAACAAGTTTGAGAATCTAGGCCCTCAACATATTAAGGCAAACTCCATCCAGGTGCCATGGATGGGCATCGTGACAAATAAGTAAGCCCACAAGTTCAGTGGGAATATTTCAGCTCATATATCAGCAAGTTTCATCACGGGTTCCCCGTAATTTCAGATTTGTCCTGGCGAAAGAACTGGTTTGATTCGACAAGTACTTGGCGGAGGTAAAGAAAAAGCTCACAAGACGATGCGAAAAGCAGACATTTTTGGCATCAGTATGCTCTTTTGGCTGACTGGAAGAGGATATTTCTGTTCCTCAAGTGCTGTACAGTTCAAATCAGAGATTCAGTAAGCTTTTGGGGACCAAAAGCCTTCTCATTTGGGAGGTGTGATCAGGAGCTCAAGTCCAAGCCATGGAAAAAGGCTAAAAAATAAAAGTGCTCAGAATTTCTCCGAAATAGATCGAATGGAAAGTGCTCATCAATACGATCCCAACGCCGTGAACGGCACTCAAATCCGACTCCGTATGAGGAAGATATTCAGTTTTAAAGATCCGCCAATTTCAATTAAAAATGCCAAAATTTGACTTTGGGAAAAAAATATTTTTTATTAAAAAAAGAATATTCCACAGAATATTCTGGGAATATTTCGTGGAATATTCCACAAAATATTCTGCAGAATATTCCGGGCAAATCCAATTGCAGAGCGCCACGTGGCCAGCCCGGACGCCGCCACGTGGCCCCTAGACGGAATGAAATGGCGCGTTTAAAAATTGTATTTGGACTCGGCAGGACTTGAACCCGGGTCAGGTCAGAAATAGTGGAGAGGCCCGACCGTTGGGCCACTGCTATGGATGTTGAAAGTATTGTGTTCAAATTTTTATTTAAACGGTGTTAATGTATGCGCGGGGCCCGAAAGGGGGCCAACCCCCTCAGCAAATGAACATCCGCATAAAACTCAAGATCGTTCAAACAAACAGCGCCAAAGTTTCGGTCTTATGGATAAGGCCTTATCCCTTCAGCCCCCACGTTTTGGCGGACTCCCTATTTTTAGCGGCCGCCCCTAATTTGTCGGACTTAACTGGCGGTGTCTCCAGATTTAACTGGAGTTTTTTTGGGCCAACTGGCAGTTGGGAGTAAATGGCCATAACTTTGGCTAGGAAAGTCCGTTTTGGACGAATTTGTTTTTGATTTTGGGTCTCTTCGATCTTCTGAAGCCATTGGAACAGGTTTCACAGCCATCTGAGGTCGTTTGCAGGTGAGTTTTCTTCGTGGAAGTTCCAGGAGCCACTAGGGCCAAATCAGTTTGGGAGCTGCATTGGGAATTGTGCAGCCAGTGAATGTGGAACGAAGGTCATTCCTGAAGTTTTTCAGCATTCTGAATCCATTTCTACAGCTCTTTTTTCCTTTTTAGGCATTCTTCTCACTGTTTCGGTTCAGGGAAACTTTCAGGGCCACCAGGGCCATTTCAGTGCTGGAGCTGTTTGGGGGCTATGTTCATCCATTTTTGGTGATTCAAAAGCCTATTTCTGCTATTTTCGACTTTCTGAGTCTAATGGCAGAGGTTTTAGAACCAATTGAGGTCATCTTCACCTCGAAATTCTCCATGCAAGTCTAAAGGGCCACCAGGGCCAATTGGGGAAAGTACTGTATAAGGTACACTTTCACTGTTTAGTGTTTGGGAAATAGCATGTTTAGCTAATTCCTATCTTCTGATTCTGTATTTACAGTCAGATCTGTCTTTTGAGACACTCATATTCTTGTATTAGCCTTTGTAGCATTTTTAATACAAGAGGACAAGCCTAGTTTGAGAGGCTTGGTCCAGCAGATGTAGCCCAGAGGGGGGGTGAACTGCTTTATCATTTGATGTCTTTATTTGCTAAAGATGATATGCTAAACAAAACTGATATAAAGTGTTAAACAACAAATATACATAACTTGCATACACACATAATCACCTACTCAGCTGCAGAAAGTTATTTGTCTTATTCCGCAAGACATCAAACTTCAAGTATGTGTATGTCAAAGACTTCTAAGTGTTTACTTCATTATTTCTTTAGGCAGAGCCTGTAGAGGGCCAGGTAGCCTCTGGAACTCATCCTCTCTTTAGAGGTGACATGTCCGGTGAATGCCCCTACAGTCTATCTCTGTATAATAAATAAGAAGTTTTCACATTTTCAGAGGTCACTTGGAGTGTATAGCTCACATTTGAAATTATGGGAAATGGATACGTTGCACCCTTAAACAAGTACATTCCATTTTTAGATTAATATTGCAAATCTCTATCCTCGAAGATACCTTGCACCCTTAAACAAGTACATTCCATTTTTCAGATCATGCACTCCAAATGAACTCATTTTTAGGGGTTGGATAGTTGATATTGCAGTATGGAGCTTATGTACATCTTTTAATAGTGAAATCAAAGACATATTGCAGCTATAATTTTGGGACTCCAGTGGTATGTTTATTAGCATTGTTTTTTCTCAGTGTTACCATCAAATTGAATGTTTATTCTTTCATGAAATCACATGTATGCTTCAATATGATGATATTATGAGTCTTTAAGCAAAATTCTTACTTTTCTGCTCTGTTTTATGATATTTTCATAAATTTGTTTTACTTCCTTTGATGAATGAACTCATATGTTATATGCTCATTCTGATTCTCTCTTTTTCAAACCCTATACCACAATGAAAATATAAATGTGTTTCTAAGTATACCTACCTGGCCTCGTCTTCATCTCTACAACTATTCATTTTAAATCTAACCTTGAAAGCTAGACCTAGTTCTTACACTAACACTTCCTATCCAACAAAATTCAAAACAAACTCTAATCAAAATCACTGAGCTTATATCTAGCCTAAGATATTTTCCTTTCCAGTCACCTCATTGACTGTGAAATTGGCCTTGAGAGAGCCCTCCTTGGTTTGGTAGGGCTAGCCACCAAATCTAAAGATTGGTTTCAGGTTACGTCCTTCAGTCTCCTTTCTCAGCCTTGGGAAACAGAGGGAGTGATAAAAATTTTGGCGCCGTTGCCGGGGAGAAAAGGTTAAATATTTCTTGGGAAAGAACAAAAAATATTAGCTCTGATTGTTGATGGTGAACAGTGGTCAGGAACAAGAAGGTTGTGCATCTTTCACATGGTGACTCCAGTGTCGAAAAATCCAAAAGGTCAGAGTTTTCATGGCGACTCCACTGTTCAAAAACCGGTAGCTTGAAGAACTTCCTGGTGACTTCATTGTTTCCAAGATGGATTCAACTGTTATAAGGTATGCCCCTATGAATCGTGCTCACATTCCTGGTTTTCCAAATCAAATTCCTTGCATATATTGGCAAATTTATGTACCCAAATTCATAGATCGAAATGAGGATGAGGCTATTTTGCATGTAATAAAATTTCATTGGCATAAACATAAGCTTGGGATTAGGTTTCATGAGGATTGTTTGATGATAATGTTTATGGATACCTTGGAAGGGAAAAAAAGATCATGGTATGAAGGGTTGAAGCCACGTAGATTATTCTCTCTTAAATATTTCCACACAACATTCTTTGAGTTTTATGGAAAGTCTCACCATTCATTCTTGTTGTTCAAAGATTTTTGTGAACCCAATGAAGATTTCATTCAATATCTTGAAGAGTCTTTTGGTGATGAAGAGTGTCTAGATTATGAGATCATAGAGGCCCTTCATGAATTTTATTCTCAATAGAAAATAACAGAGATTAGCTACCTTGATACAAAGGATCATTCACAACACACAACAACTCCTTCTTTGCTCGAAGATGAAAGAGATATGCATCATGATAATCAAGCTATATCCCATGAAGTTAACAAAGTTTCACAACCTTGTCCGTATTTTCATGATCAAGAGTATGAGAACTTTTTTAAATAAGAAAAAGAAATAGACAATCCATTGGTTTATTCATCTTCTGGGTCAATGATCGAGGAAAAACATATTACAAATCCTTTTAAAAATTCTTATTTTCAGTAGCATGAGAATGCAAACCAAGACAATGGGATTAAAGGGGTATGTGAAATAGAATTGCATCTTGCTGTGCCAGTTATTGAAGATTCCATTAAAGTTAATATTTTTCAAATATCTAATAAATCTACTACTTTAGAAACTCTTAATTCAGACTCACATGAAGGATTACTCATGAATCCATTTTTGAAAGAGAGACACATGTAGTTTCAGATTTTGAAGATGCTAGACTTCAAATTGACCATCATAAGTTGCAGGAAAGTAGTGAGAAATAAGAGGTTGTTTTAGAGCCTTTTGTAGATGATGATCTTCCTCCAGGTTCATAAAATTAAGAGTTTGCTGAAGAAGAGGAGTTTGTCCTAGATCCTATGAATGTGCACATTTTTGTTGCCTCAAACGCAGAATTACAAGAACAAACTTCCCTTTCTCCTGATATTATTGAAGACCCTATTTCCAATTTGTTGCATCCACCTGGGAAGATGAATCTTCTTGTATTTATGGATCATGAGCACATGTTCAGTGGACACTTTGAGTTGCCTATATTTGATTTCTTTTGCCTGCTTAAGGAAAGTGTGAGCAGGATTCAAGTAAGTAGCCATTTGCTGGATTGGTTACACTAGAGGGATCATATCACATGATTGTATATATATATATATATATATATATATATATATATATATATATATATATATATATATATATATATATATATATATATATATATATATATATATATTTGGTAGTAGACCATCTAGATCTTAAGCCCTTCTCCTCAAGCTTCAAATCCTGATGATAACCTCCCACCTACTGAATATATATATATATATATATATATGGTCTACTACCAAAAGTAAGTAAAGTCAGTAGTCAAGTTTTTGAGTCAAAGTCAATTTTTGTTTCAGTTAGTTATTTGAGTGTCTACTATTTTATTTTGACTCCATTGCCCAATGGATGAAGCTACCTAGTCTACGGTGTTCTTGAAACCTCCTAAAAGGAGCTACCATCCCCAGTTGGAGCGAATGTTAGTGTCTGTCAGTCACCAATGATCGAATGTACTATTTCAAGGTTAGTTGATAGGGCCCTAGGTCAAATTTTATAGTTTCAAATAAGTTTTCAAATAAAATTTGATCATTGGTTGTTATCTAGGTCAGTGCTACTCCCTCCACCTGTTCATTTTCTCATTACTCATCATGGTCATGGCTTAATTTAAGTGTCTTAGGTCATGAAACAATTAACATGTCATCATTTAGGTCATGGTATAGGGTTTCACTTGATTTGTCATTATATTGTCATAAAAAGCAAAAAAGAGTCATTTAGGTCAAGAACAAACTTCCCTTTCTCTTGATATTATTGAAGACCCTATTTCCAATTTGTTGCATCCACCTGGGAAGATGAATCTTCTTGTATTTATGGATCATGAGCACATGTTCAGTGGACACTTTGAGTTGCCTATATTTTATTTCTTTTGCCTGCTTAAGGAAAGTGTGAGCAGGATTCAAGTAAGTAGCCATTTGCTGGATTGGTTACACTAGAGGGATCATATCGCATGATTGTGTGTGTGTGTGTGTGTGTGTGTATATATATATATATATATATATATATTCAGTAGGTGGGAGGTTATCATCAGGATTTGAAGCCCGAGGAGAAGGCCTTAAGATCTAGATGGTCTATTGCCATAAGTAAGTAAAGTCAGTAGTCAAGTTTTTGAGTCAAAGTCAGTTTTTGTTTTAGTTATTTATTTGAGTGTCTACTATTTTTTTTCTGACTCCATTGCCCAATGGATGAGGCTACCTAGTCTACGGTGTTCTCGAAACCTCCTAAAGGAGTTGCCATCCCCAGCTGGAGCAAATGTTAGTGTCTGTCAGTCACCAATGATCAAATGTACTCTTTCAAGGTTAGTTGATAGGGCCCTAGGTCAAATTTTATAGTTTCAAATAAGTTTTCAAATAAAATTTGATCATTGGTTGTTGTCTAGGTCAGTGGTACTCCCTCCACCTATTCATTTTCTCATTACTCATCATGGTCATGACTTCATTTAAGTGTCTTAGGTCATGAAACAATTAACATGTCATCATTTAGGTCATGGTCTAGGGTTTCACTTTATTTGTCATTATATTGTCTTAAAAAGCAAAAAAGAGTCATGTCCATCACTTGAGTCACCATTAAAGGGAGTTAGCAACTTAGGAAAAAAAATAAGTTAAGGAAAAGGTAATATTTTCATTTCAAAATACTATGTCGACTATGCTGCAATCCCATAATTCAGTTTTTCAAAAAGATTAATCATGTCACCTCCATGAATTAAAGCAAAAATCGACCTCCAGCTTATAAGAAGACCATACAAGCATTCCAATTGTTCATTTCACCTTCATTGAGCATCTCTCCATCATTGAGCATCATTCCAGCCACCAAGGCATCATAATTCACCTTCAAAACCACTTGCTTACCTCTCACGCTGCGCTTTTGCCTGCTACGCTGCATTTCTGGCTCTTATGTTGTGCTTTTGGTTTTGGAGGAAAAGAAAGAATCACTGGGATTTTTTTTAGCATTTCGTAGGTTCCAACATCTATTTTTCAATTAAGTACACCTTTGTTTTCTTTCTTTGTCATTATTCTTCTCAGAAAATTCAGTGAAAATCCCTCTCTTAGGGTTTCACTGCGCTTTTGGTATACATGGGTTTTTGCTTCATTACAATGGTAAAAAAACTAGGTTTCCTACTCTATTACCATCTCCCATACCTCAATTAGCTCCCCTGAACCTCTCCCATACTCCTTCCCTTCATTTCCCTCACTTTTGCTACAAACCCTAGCCTACACTGCTCCATTGCAAAATTACTAGGCTAGGAATGCGTTTTTCACTTTTTCACACCTTCCCCTCACTATTTTCAAGAAATTTCACCTCCCTACACTCCCTAACATCTATCCCTATCTCCCCTAATGTTTTCATTTTTTTCCCTAACTCCTATCCTGTCCATTCCCTTCCCTAAACTAGCTTCTCTTTTTCCCCTCTTTTCCAATCCTAAACCCTACCTTTCACTCCTATCAAACCAGGGTTTCTTGATAAGAAAAACCAACACCATGGCCAGTGAATAGAAGAAGTAAAACAAGGGAGTACATGTCTCCATATATGAGCCAAATCATATGCAGGATATCAATGCTTCACAATTCATCAAAGGGTCATTTGAAAAGGGTTTACATTGAACACAGGGACAATCCTACTTCAAATTTACTTTCAGAATTAATGAAGGTGAATTTGAAAAAAGTGAAAGAATTTTTTGTCAATCATAGACCAAAGAAAAAAAAACTCCTTTATTTTATGCACAAGGGTTATGATTTGAGAGAAATTCCCAAAATACAATTGCTCCAGGTCATTTTCTGCACTTTTGGACAGGTTGTCTTCAAGTCAAATTTTCAGGGGTTTGTAGTGCTTGATGAATCCATTGTGTATCAGACATCCTAATATTTCCAACCATACGACTTGCAGCCTAAAAATCCTATGGGAGGCCTCGAAATTCCCTTTCAAAGACCACGCTATGCTGCTGCTGAGAGCACACTACGCTTCTGCAATTTTTAATGACCAATTTCAAACTTGGATTATGAAAAAATGGGAAAGTATTTTGGTAAACTAGAGGAGGTTGTTGTTCATAACATACCGAAGAACGAAAACCTCAGTTTTTCAAAACGTGTTATGTTTAGATATATATTGATCCATATTTGAGCCCTATTGTTGCATAATTTTTTAATAAAATTTTGGGTTTTTGGAAATTTTGGGAATTTTGGATGTACAAAAGAGTAGCATGGCCATGCTACGATTTTTATAATAGGGTCTAATGGGGGCCAAATTTACATGGTTGGATTGATTTTGATGGGTACATTCCAAATATGGATTTGGTATTGCATGGAACTTCCTAAATTTTAAGAAAAACTCAAAAAACACCTAACTTTTCATGTTTCTTCCACTGTTTTTCAGCCCACACTACGTACCTGGAGTAGTGTTGGGAAAATCAAGTTTTGAAGGTCTTTGAGGTGGTATTATGCAAGTTTCAAGGTTGGATTGGATACAGGACCTCCAGGAATACCTTATTGAACCTTCATATCAGAAAAAAATGCCTAAAAGTCACCTCAAAATTCCCTCCAAGTGCATGCTACGTTTCTGCCAAGCACACTACATTTCTGTGCAGGAGGATTTATGGACAGGTGTCATTAAAAAATGGTCAAAGATTCGAGGTAACTACTGTCTAGTGAGATTTTTCATGATTAATTAAGCCCATTTGTGCTCCTCATTGTTGAGGGATCTTGCAGTAATTAATCAAGGAGACAAAGACTCTTTGTTGTCAGCTAAATTAGGGGGGATTGTTTCTTACCTCCCTAAAAACTAGGTAATGACTCATTAGGTGTATTAATGAAGTGTTTTGGATCAGGTTTCGACCCATAGTGATAGAATCTTCTATATTTTCTATATTTACTCCAGCTGAAGTCATTTTTCGGGGTTGGATAGTTGATATTGCAGTATGGAGATTATGTACATGTTTTAACAGTGAAATCAAAGACATGTTGCGACTATAATTTTGGGACTCCAGTGGTATGCTTATTAGCATTGTTTTTTCTCGGTATTACCATAAAATTGAATGTTTATGATTTCATGAAATCAAATATATGCTTCCATATGATGATCTTATGAGTCTTTAATCAAAATTATTACTTTTGTGCTCCGTTTTATGAGATTTTCATAAATTTTTTTACTTCCTCTAATGAATGAACTCATATGTTATATGCTCATTCTGATTCTCTCTTTTTCAAAAACTATACCATAATGACAAACTAAATGTGTTTCTAAGTATACCTACTTGGCCTCATATTCATCTTTGCAGTTGTTCATTTGAAATCTAACCTTGAAACCTAGACCTAGTTCCTAGACTGACACTTCCTATCCAGCAAAATCCAAAACAAACTGTAATTTAAATCTGAGCTTATATATAGCCTAAGATATTTTCCTTTCCAGTCACCTCATTGACTGTGAAATTGACATCAATATATCCCTCTCTAGTTTGGTAGGGCTAGCTACCAAATCTAAATATTGGTTTGAGGTTACCTCTTTCAGTCTCCTCTCTCAGCCTTGGGAAACAGAGGGAGTGATAACAATTGATATAGAGATTACTTCATAATTTTTTGTTTTTGAATGTTTTGGAGAATGTATTGCTCCAAAAGTATGGTCTCTTGAAACATGAGAAGGATTGGAATTTCTGTTTTGATTAAATCTTTTGCTGCGCTTATCTTCGAGAAGTGACCCAAAGCTCTGCAATTCCAAGAGACTATATTCACTATTTGTTGTTGTTTGTATTTGAGGGAGCTTTCCATCTTGGGTTATATTGTTGCTTTCCTTTTACTCCTGCATTTTTTCCAATGGAGGTTTCCATGGCTTGCTGCGTGCCTAATTCGATTTCTTTTATTGTTTCATCATCTATCAATTATTTATTGGATTTTTTTGTAGCCTTCTTGTGGAATTCCGATGATACTAAGGAGTCTTATGATTTAGTTCTTTTGAGAACGCGATCGAAAGAAGGTAAGATAGGGCTGGATGAAGGAGGAGGGGAAGGGGGAAAGGGGAGAAAGGGAGGATTGGAGGGGGAAGAGGGGGAGCCAGGAGGAGATAGGAAGGTGTCCAACGATAGAATGGGAGGTATGAGTGAGTCTAAATATTGGGGGGAGGGAATATGATTGCAAAAGGAATCAAATTTGAATGATGAGAAGGGAGAGAGGAAGAGGATGGTTTCTCACGCACTCTAGGAGGAGAGGAGGTAGGGGGAGGAGGAGGTGTGACATCATAAAGAGATTAAGATGGCAGTTTGGAGATTTTGTTCCCATATTTTTTTCTTTTAACTTGTTCCCTTTGAGGTTCTTTTGGAGCTTCTGATTCCTCTGTTTCATTCTTATTACATCTATTTTCAAAGTGGCCATATTCATGGCATACCTTGCATTTGAATGGAATTTTCTCGTAGTCCAGTTGTTGCACGTGAGTCCAGCTATCCACTTTGAGTTTGATTGCTTCTGGAAGACCTTTGTCGAGCTCTACTTCAACGCAGATTTGAGCGCAAGCATGCATTTTTTCTTTAGGTTTGCTCCGATCAATATATTTTCCTACTACATTCTCGACAGCTTTGACATATTCATCTCCCCAACAGTGAAGAGGATGGTGGGGAAGAGGAACCCATACAGGAACAACACTTGGCACGTCCAACTTGGGATCAAAATCTAGAGTCCATCGATTTAAATACAGTCCTCTTTTTTCCATGAAGTAAGGAACATTTAGGAAGATAAAGTCTTTGTCCTCCTTAGATTCAAAATGAAATTTAAAGAATCCTGTTTCGCATAATCTTATTGATATTTTTCCTTGGATGGAATGGGACCAGTTACATTTCACCCATTTTTGCACAGTTTTGGGGGAAGGACAAAGGCCAGTAAACTTCCCAACCAGCCCCTTTTCAGCCAAAGAGATATCAGCTATGCGAGGAAGAGCTGGTGGGAGGAGGATATCTGACATATCATCCAATTTCTTGAAGAATTTTGAAAGAGCGGGAAGAGGGAGCAGAGCTACCAGAGATGAAATGAGGGATGCAAGGGATGAAGCTACAACATCTAGGACAAAGGAAGAAAATTTATTATATGATGCAGTGAGGGGATCAATATGCTCCCCTCCTAGAGATGGATCTAGAAGGGACATGGGAGTGAGGCGCGTGCAGGAGGGAGGGAGGCACACATAGGAGGAAGGGAGGTGGAGGAGGCAGAGCAATCAACCTAATACAAAAAATAATTTTCTTTCCACCCCATAATCACATACTCCACCCCATATAATTCCTTATCATAAGAGGAGTATTTCTATTTTGAGTCATTCAATTTCTCACTGAAATATGCAACAGGTCTACCTTCTTGACTTAATACTGCTCCAATAGATGTTCTATTGGCATCACATCTGACTTGGAAAAGTTGATTGAAGTCAGGTAGTTTCAACATTGGTTTCTTAGTGGTCTTCTTCTTCGAGAGTTGGAAAAATTTCTCTATTGTTGTTGTCCAACAAAATGGTTGTTTATCCTTATTGATTGTTTCAACGATGGGTGCAAAAATACTACTAAAATTATTGATGAAATTCTGATAGAAGCTAGCTAAGCCATGAAAGCTCCTATCTTCGAAAATGTTCTTGGGTGAAGGCAATCTTACAATCGCCTCTATTTCTTGAGATCCATTTTGAGTCCATCCTTTGAAATGACAAAGCCTAAATATACCAACTCAGACCTCATGAAAGTACATTTCTTCAGGTTAATCAATAGTTTCTCTTGTTGCAACCTTTCTATAACATACTTTACATGCCTTCTTCCTTTGTTCAGCTAAAAATAAAAATATCATGCAAATAAACTATAAAAAAATTACCCAAAAACTCCTTCAAGACCTCGTTCATCAACCGCATCAAAGTACTTGGTGCATTCATGAGTCCAAACGACATGACCAACCATTCTTATAGGGTGCTATTGGTTTTGAAAGTTGTCTTCCACATATCCCCTTCTCTGATTCATATATGTTACACGTCATTTTGTTTCCATGACAAATGAGCATTAGAATGGATCTTTGACGATTCAATTCATGTGTTCCAAAGCACTTTCAACAACTTAATCACCTTGAAGAAAGTAAGAATTATGGGTTAAAGGTCAAAAACCTTATTTTTAGTGGCTTGCGCGCTTTCGTAGCCAGTTTCCGTGCATGCGCAGTTCCTACCATTGGTACCCATGCAAAATTGCGCTCTATATTACACTATGGACCGCAGACATGACTAAAAAAAAAGTAAAAATAAAAAGTTAATTCTAGGAGCCTTGTTGGGCGAATATATCCGAACTGAAAGCTTTAAGGTCATGCTTATTTGAGCCTAGCCCCTCCCATCATGGAGCTAAATCCCATTATTTAAGAAACCCTAATCCCACCTTAAGTGGATCTCATCATTTTGATATGGATCTAGAACTTCCTCCTCTTGGCCTATAAATTGAGTGCAGGTTAGAGGGTTGAGGGAGGTTGCTGAAGATAGACTTATGCTGGTCAAGTTAGGCTTGAGAGCTTATCATCCAAGGAAAGAATTGTAGTCTTATGGGAGGAGCTTGAAAAAATCGAGGCAAATGTTGTAAGACTCTTATATATCTCTGAATTAATACAATTGATCTCTTTTTCTCACTACATTGTTTTATGGATATGATGAATGATTTGTGTTATTGTTAATTTATCCATTGAAATGATGCTCGTTACTAATCTGCTTGATCATTAGCTTAAATATTTGAATTATCTATTTGTTGAAATTTGTAACAAGAAACAGTGAAATTGGCATCCATAAATGAAATCCAAAAAATGGCACCCATAAATGGCTACCATATGAGGCTTCTGATTTAATTTCCCCTTAGTTAAATTGGAAGAAAAATTGTAATTTCATCTCATGACAACTTGTATTGGTTAACTGATTCAGAAAGACTTAGTTAGGTTAGGAAATTAGAGTTAGAGGTCAAAGAGGAGACATGTATAGGATTTTCCTATTTTTAGGGGGTCCAGTTACAATTATTTGTGAGTTGTTATTAGTTAACTCAATCAATTGAGTTAAAATCAGTTTAACTAGTTCAAACTGAGAGATGAGCTAGTGAGAGGTCCAGTGAATTAAATTAGATTCAATTCAAGAGTAGTGATCAATCAGTTAACTAATAATTCGCTATAAATAGTTTTTTCATGTTAGTTCTAAGGAAGGCCCAGTTGAGATTGAGGTTAAAGGGAAGAGATCTATCAGTTTTACTATTATAAAACTGTACAGGTCAGGCACGATTTCATCAAGAAGGCCTTGAAGGATTGCACAATATTTAATTGGTATTTTCCTAATTAATAGGGGCTCAATTGGCCTAAGAATGCGTAAGGAAGGTTGGTTAGGTAGTGGCAAGCAAGAGGTTAAATACTTGACCGATTTTTCTTAGATTTCAAGCCAGATTCAAGCAGGATGAGAGTGAGACAGTCAACAGAGTGTAGAGGTTTCTTAGTGTGAGGAATATCATTGTATTGTTTCATGATCTTGACCATATAAAATATAGAGATAGAGGGGTTTTGAGCAGTTTATTTCCCCATATACATCTTGTGTTGTGCGATAGATAATTTCTTTCTCTTGCTTATATGTGATTGCACGATCATGTTTTGTTTCCGCAAATTGTAGGAAGGATTCAGTATCTTGTTTTAGTACATTACAAGATCAGGTTGAATCCCATTGGTAGATTTTCTACATGGTATCATAGCGCTAGGAATCACAATAGAAGAGAAGAAATTGAGTTTGTTTTGAACATGTTCAAATTTACAGATTTATTCTTTAGGATCCAACAACAAATCAAGATGTCTTTCAAGGAATTGAGACTCGAATATGCTCTTGAGGGAAATTCAAAATTACATAGCATGGAAGGATAGGATGGAGGCAGCGTGTGAGGACAACGGGTTGAAGGAATTCATAGATACTAATATTCCCAACTTCTTGATGCATGGCAGAAGAAGGTAGAAAAGGCGAGAAGTATATTGTTAGAGGGAGTTTGAGATCATATTGTCTCGAGTATCCATGGGAAGGTGACTCCATATGCTATGTGGAAGGCCTTGACATATCTGTTTCATAATAGTAGTGAATATGGGAAGTTGGTGCTGAAAGAAAAGCTCAAAAAGATCAAGATTGAGGAGGGAGAGACGATACCAACATACTTAACGAAGTTCACTCAATGTCAAGATGAGCTTGGAAGTGTTGGTGTGAAAGTAGCCCATGATTATTTGGCGAGCCTAGCTCTTCTAGCCCTTCCCAACAGCTGGCATAGTTACCGGGACTCTGTGAATGGGAGAGAGAAGTTACCAAAATGGGAGTGTTTGTGGTCCGAATTGGTAATAGAAGAGATAAGGCGGAGCACCAGAGACAGGACCTCCGGAAAAGACAAAAAAGAAGATTTTTCATTGGTTAGAAAAGGTAAGAAATCCAAGGAAATAAGTCCCAAGGTGAAGAGGGCAAGAGAGACTTGTCCAAGATAATTTTTTCTCATTGTCACGAGTGCGGGAACTATGCCTCGAATTGTCCACAGAAGAAGGCAGGAAAGAAGGAGCCTGTAGTTGCAGCGGGTGAAGTGCTTGCTTCACAGTTCAAGCTTGATTTTACTCTCATTACATGCATGGCCAACACTGTAATGGGATGCATGTGGTATATATACAACAGTGCCTCATTCCATATGATGGGGAATAGAGATCTCTTCAGCGACTTAGAGGAGAAGGACGTCTAGTAGAACATAGAGTTTGGAGATGACATGATGTATAACATGATCGACATAGGTAAAATTACCTTTCAGGGGGAGTCTATCTCCCCTCTCAGACTGACATATGTTTTGTATGTTCTAGGACTAAAGAAGAATATTGTCTCCATAGCGATATTCAAAGACTGTGGTTATGATGTCATATTTAGAAAAGGAAAGGTGTTCCTTTGAAAAATCGCCACAGGACAGGTGAAACAGATTGGTGTAAGAGTCAAGAACTTGTATGCTATCGAGGTCGAGGATGCATGCAAATCTTTGAGGAGAAAAGCAGAGGTTAGTGACTTGGTGGTTGAGAGGTAGCCTCTCAACATGAAACCTCAAGAGCAGTCTTAGAAGGTTGTGGAGCAGACACAATTGGAGAAGAAGAGAGGATACCGAGTGGAAGCGTCCACTCAAGCAAAGACCTCCAGTAGGGGGAAATTTCATGCCAAATGGGTAGAGGGAGCACACACAACCATACCTCTAGGTGAGAGGTGGGCCAATGTGCTAATATAATCCAAAGAGAATAAATTTAGGCAAGATCCATTGAGATGGCTTGTCTCATGTATCAAACCTGGCTATGATAATCCCATAGTACACAGTAGAAGGATGGATAAGTTAGATTGATGCATTCAGATGTCAGGAAGGCAAAAACCAGAGTGACAAATGTCAGATACTGGAGCGCAGATTAGAGTTGGAAACAGTGCAAAAGGCACAGATGCAGAGTCAGGAACACATAGATTTCAATAGACAGTGCAGTAACCAGTACCAGTCAAAGACTCTGATGATAGATGCATCATACGGAATCAATTTTTTTTTAGGCTATTCAGTTTCAGGAGTTGCAGGAGCAAACAACACTAGAGAAGCGTTGCATGTAAAAAATTTCAAAGGTACCGGATCAAGATAGATTGAATTCCTTTCTTTTTGAGAGGGAGCATTGAAATTTTCAACAAGAAATATTGAAATTGGCATCCTAAATGAAATCCAGAAAATTGCACCCAGAAATGGCTACCATATGGGGCTTCTAATTTAATTTTCCCTTAATTAAATTGGAAGAAAATTTGTAATTTCATCTCATGACAACTTGTAATGGTTAAATGAGTCAGGAAGACTTAGTTAGCTTAGGAAATTTGAGTTAGAGGTCAAAGAGGAGGCGTGTAGAGGATTTTCCTATTTTTAGGGAGTCCAGTTACAGTTATTTCTGAGTTGTAATTAGTTAACTCAATTAATTGAGTGAAAATCAATTTAACTAGTTCAAACTAAGATATGAGCTAGTGAAAGGTCCAATAAATTAAATTAGATTTAATTCACAAGTAGTGATAAATCAGTTAACTGATAATTCTCTATAAATATTTTTTGTGTGTCAGTTCTAAGGAAGGCCTAGTTGAGATTGACGTTAAAGGGAAGAGAACTATTAGTTGTACTATTAGAAATTTGTACAGGTCATGCATGAGGTCATCGGGAAGGCCTTGAAATATTTCTCAATCGTTAATTGGTATTTTACTAATTAATAGGAGCTCAATTATCCCAAGAATGCATAATGAAGGTTGGGCAGGCAATGTCAAGAAAGAGGTTAAATACTTGACCACTTTTGCTTAGATTGCAAGCCAGATTCGAGCAAGATTGGAGTGAGACAGTCAACAGAGTGCAGATGTTTCTCAGTGTGAGGAATAACATTGTATTGTTTCATGATCTTGACCATATTAAATATAGAGATAGAGGGGTTTTGAGCAGTTTCTTTCCCCAGATACATCTTATGTTGTGTGATTGATAATTTATTTCTCTTGCTTATATGTGATTGTGTGATCGTGTTTTGTTTCCGGAAATTGTAGGAAGGATTCAATATCTTGTTTTAGTACATTACAAGATCAATTGAATCATGTTGGTATATTTTCTACACTATGTTGCATATTCCTTTGATCCTTTGGATGATATGTGTGTAGGTTTGTTTCAAGCATTGAAGAGTTGCATCGAGGATCTTCATCAAGCATTTCACAATAAGGTATGGATCTAATTTCCTCTCCTTTTATATTTATGATTAAAGCAATATATATTCAGGGAAAGAGTAGTTTGATTGTATGCTTGTTACTTGGTTTTGTTGGAAATATAGGGAGATCTCTCTTGTCCGCAAGAGGGATTAGTACAAATATAAAAAATTGATGAGTCGCGACCACACTGGGGATCAATTATGTTCTCTTCCTTTTCCTTGTTTTTATTTTAGATCTTTTCTAATAGCTTGACCTGAGTATTGTCAAGATAGGTGTCAGTGCTGGAATCAACACTTGGACTGATTCAATTGCTTGACCAGTCACATCCTAAGCTCTAGGGAAATTTAATTATTTGAATTATATAATTGGTATGAGGTTTAAGCTCTCAATCACTGAAAAGGGGTTTTAGACAAATTCACTGTCACACCAATGAGGGTATTTAGACTTGAGATGGTAGCAAAAGATAAGTTCGTAGCTTATGGTAGGAAGAAAGTGTGGAATAACAGAAGGAACAATGGGTCTACAAGGCAGAAATCCACTGCTTTGATGAAAGATAACACAAGAACCAGTTTGAAAATATATCAATAAGAGAGGGATATCATAAGACTTACAATAATGTTATTGAATATCAGTAAAAGTCATTGTCATAAGGAATTCTCTTTAACCAGTTACTATGCACATCTCATCAAGAAAGATTACTAAGTAAGACTGATAAAAGTTTTTAAGGTACATAAACACATCAAGAGGCTCATAAAAACATATAACAACATTTGAAATTACCAACTAAAACCGAGAGATTTAGATATGGAAACACATAATAAGGATCAACAATACACATATCAAGATAGTAATAAGTCCTCAAAATTGTTCTTCAATATCATTATCAGAAAAAGTACACTGATCACATGAGTGTAATATTCACAAACCATGAATCTTTTCTCCATTGAGTTTAATCTTATATATACAAGAGATATTATGCTGATATTTCCACAAAAAGTGTGAATCTGTTCTACAGGAGTTATTAAATTCCTATACATAAGGTGAAGCTTATCCTTAACCATAATACAAAGTAGTGCAACATAATAAAAATAATCAGCGTGATGGCATATAGTTTGAAGTGGCTGGAGTGATGTGGCAAACTGCTGGAAAAATGCTCCTATTTTCTGGTATAACCACTTCCTCAAAAAGTGCAACTAACAGCTGAAGATGACATCTGGCTCTTTCTCCCCAAAAGTGAAAAATTTGTCAACTGAATCTACTATCTGGAAGAGAACATGACTAATTTACACTAAGCAGCAACTTATTCTATTGATATTGCATGCTTGTAATTACTCCTCAGTATCATGCTTAGAGACTTGAAAAAAAACTTCCTCCAATTCCTTTATACAAAAATTTAGGAAATAATAGCTACCCTTCAGAAACAGGTAGCTATTATTGGAAATCCTGTAAATAGCTGCACTTGTTGATTAGGCCAAAAATGTGTGTGCCTCTCCTTCTTTGACTTTCCTTAAATGTTTAAACAAAATTAAGTATAGAAGCAAATATTTTGAGGGACTCTGCCTTAGTGAGCCTTTTAGATTTTCTTTTTCCTGCATGCTTCTGTTTCTGAGCTCTGGTCTTCTTGGCTTCCTTTCCCGAGCTTTCATCAACATTTATGATTTCATCTCTCAGTCTAGGATTATCAATGACTTTGTTGTTCAATATTAGCTTGTTTTTAGGCCTAGTGTGAGGCCTTTTGAGGTATGGGTTGGGAACATAAGAAACCCCTATTCTTCTCTCCATCATACTTCTAGACTGACCTACCTCATACTTTGTCTTTGAGAAATCCTCTTCAGTACCGTCTTCTTCGAAAGATGAATATGAGTGAATGAAGTTCTTGTCCTTTATTTTGGTAGATGTATTGCGTGTCTTAAGAGAAGAAAACAATTGAGCTAATGTTGGAACTCCTTTTGAAGGGGTGTCCCTGTTTTCTTCTCACTCTTCTGCAACTTCTGGAAGAGAGTGTTGAACTGGTACTTCAGGGTTGACTTCCTCTAAAGTTTCTTCTACTAGGATCAATTTCATTTTGCCTTTATGTCTAGGAAGAGGCTATGTTTTCCTCACTCGTAGATTTAAACTCCTTATTAAGCCAAGTTTTCCCTTGCTTGAATCTATTTGAATGTTCTCTTATGAATGATGCTAAAGTTTGGGGTTCTTTTGGAGTTTTCCTTGTATAAACCTTTTCTGCTAGCTATACCATTGGTATGGCAGTGACAGGTTTAGTTCTGGCTCTTTTAGCTGAACTTCTAGTTTGTCTACTTGTTGATGGAATAGACTGAGCTGCTTGTGAACTATTTCGCACAAGTGTTGAGCCAATTTTTTCTTGCACATTTTGCTTCTTAGGTCTCCCTACGCTCCTCCTAGAATTGATACTACCAAACCTTTCATCTGTTAGAAATTTTTCCCAGGCAGTTATTTTTTTCTTAAGGTGATAGACCACCAACATCTTGATTAAACCCATATGACAGAGGTTATGCAGGGAATAGTTAGGGATATTTTGCAACTTCAAAGGCATTTTTAACAAGAATTTTTAGAGAAATAAAGGCAAATTCATAGGTCTGACACCTGAGATGTGAGAGATAATTCTCATTTGATACTAATGAGAAGTTGAGGATATTCCCTCACAAGTGATATAGTGTTGCATAGTAGTTATAACATGCTTCCATTCTGGCCTAAAACAGGAAATATGCACAGTAGGAGTCCAATTGACATTTACATGCTCAGGTTTGAGGAAGGCACTTACATCTGCTTGTAGCATTTTATTTTTGAACCAACATTCTCCAGTAGTTGAAGTCTGAGGATCCCTGGCTATAATGGTCTCGTTGATTTTGAAAGTTTTTCTTCCAAGCTTGACTTTCTCTCCGTCAAAACTTTTAGCAAAGGCCTATGCAACAACTACATTTTTCCCTGAGAATTTCTGTAGAAACCTGTACCAGCCTGTTGTTTGAAATTGGGGCTTTGCTATTGCATCGACAAACCTGGTATTTGTTGGCTCATAGCGGTTAACCTTTCCACCTTTACCATTCTGCTCAAGACCTAAGCTTCTGTTATACACAAATGTTCAAACTGGAGGTAAAAACCCTACACGCAACCCTACTTTCTTGGTTGAGATGACAAGATGGTTGCTAGAAAATTTAACTCTGTTAGCTGTAACCTTCTTGGAGAACTCGATCATGAAAAACAATGAACCTAATCCTTTGGAGTCTGCGCCTTTAATCACGGTGTGGTTTTAATTGACACGATTTTAAATGATTGAAATCTGAGCCCCAAGTCACCCCATAGAATATATCACTTCTCCGCATCATTAAAAATTTGATACCTTTTACCTTATTTTACGCTTCAGCCTTAATGGATAGCTATAGGTTAGCTCCACCAATAATATAACCATTCCCTTATAATATATCTTCTAAGTTAGAAATAATTACTTAAAAAGAACAATATCTCATAACATAGAAGATCTTCAATTAATTTCAAAGGAGAATGATATTTTCTCTGAAAAATGCTCCTTGCACCTCCTTATGCAGTTTCATGGAAATAGTTACTTTTATCTCTGTGTCACCAAAGAAACCAAAACCAAACTACTGAAGAAATAGTTGCATTTTCAAAAGAGTAGCTATTATCTGAGAAAGAGAAGCTACCATTTTATTGCTAAAATGACCAATAAATTTGACTCTAACCTAAGTTAAAACAATGCTTTTAACTTCTTTTTTTATGGACCTAAGACACAATACCACCTATAAAACTTGATTTTTTTTTTTGGTTTTGAGACTCTTTTTGGATTTTATTGAAGATTATTAGAACTTTGACATAGGCTAGGGAACAAGAAAAAATTCAAAAATCAGTGATACAATGGTGGTCAAACTATTAACATTTATAGTGCTAATAGTGGCTCCTATTTTGGGATGAAGTCCTCCCCGTGAGGCTTCAAGGATTGTAGACTCAGTGCCTTAAAACTTTCAGGACTCGGAAAACTTTAGGAACTTATGACTAGAACTGAACTTTCATTGACTAGACTTAAGACTTACCATATTTACAGACACAAGTACCATTGGGCATGGGGTTTTATTGACACATCACTTCATATATTTACAATGGAGTGACTAACTAACTTATCAAACATGGAAATTTTAAAGAAAATAACCATTAACTGGACCTCCAGTCAACTGATCATCATCTAGATGCTTGAGAAAAAATGTATTGTTTTCCAAAACTTGAGCAATTCGGAATGGCCCAAACCATAAATTATCGAACTTACCATGCTTTCCATGGTCTTCCCTTCTGACATCCCAGCGCAACACCAAATCATTTTCCTGTAATAACTATTGATTTTATCTTTTGTCAAAAACATATTTGACTTTGGTCTGATATTTCTGTACTTTTTCCATGAGTGATTCTCTGATTTGATGAGTTTCTTTCAGCTGCAACATTCTCCTTTGAATTGAGTTTGCATCATCAATTTCATCTTGCAAAAACCTCATAATAGGAAGGGCTAATTGTAATGGCATTACAACATCAGTACCATAAATGAGTTAGAAGGGAGACATTCCAATTGATCTTTTTCCACTTACCCTATCTGCCCAAAGAGCATGAACTAGCTGAGTGTCCTAATTTCTCTTATTTTTAGGCAACATCTTCTTAATGATTCTCACCAAGATTTTATAGGATGACTCAGCTAACCCATTACCTTGAGGGTAATAATGTGTAGAATGATTGAAATCAATACCATATTTCTGATAGAAACTATTCATCTTAGTATATTTAAAATCCATTGCATTGTTAGTCACCAATTTCTAAGGACAACAAATCTTGACATAAGATTTTCCAACAAAAATTGATTATTACCGTGTTAGTGGCATTCCTTGTTGTAATAGCTTCAATCCACTTAGTATAATAGTATGTAGCTGTAAGAATCCATCTATGTTGTCCTGATGAAGAAAGATGAATTTCATCGATGAAATCTAACCCCCACGACTGGAAAGGAACATATGCTGAGATAGGAATAAGAGGTAATGGAATTAGCTTATGCTTACCAACAAAATTTTGACATTCAACACAAGTCCCGACTTTGGAAAAAACATCAGAGAAAAGAGTTGGCCAATAATCGCCAGCTCTTAAGATTTTGTTTGCAATAGCTTTCCAATATAAATTTCCACCACACAACCCTGCATGTATCTATGACATAATTTTCTGTGACTCATCTTCATCTACACATCTTAATAAGACTTCCACAGGGTCTTTCCAGTAAAGATGATGTTCCAATATGCAATACTTAACAACTTTCAATTTAAAAGCCCTTGTTTTTGACTTCTCCATTTGAGGGGGACAAATGAAATTTAACAAAAAGTATAATATATCCTTATACCAATTTGAATGAAAGATTTCAAGATAATTAGATATACCTTCTCCATATTTTTCTTCAGCTACCTCCATGTTCAGATATAGAGCTTTGCAATTAGATTCAACCATAAAGCTAGCTAAGCCTTGTCCTTTTATCAATTTAGTAGGTCTGATCTCAATATCAAATTCCAGAATCTTGGTTAACCATCTTCCCCTCCTGCCATCTGTGTCTGGTTGCAGTAATACATCTTTGACAGTAATATTGGTACAAAAGCAACAATTTTTGAATGTAACACATAAAATCGAAAATACTTTAAAGCCTTAACTAGTGCATATGCTTGTTTTTAAATCAACCTGTACTTTAACTCAACATCTCTTAAAGCAAGACTAAAAAATGAAACAGGTTGTTCTAAGCCTTCCTTGTTATTTTGTAACAAAATAGCTGCGATTGTTTCTTCAGAAGCATATGAAAAAATTAGAAAATATTTTTCAAAATCGGGGTTGATTAAAACTGGAGCTTCAGTCAAGGCAAACTTGATTGTTGAAAAAGAGTTTTTTTCTTCATCTCGCCACTTTAATTCTGCATCTTTCTTCATAATGAAATTTATGTGTTTGATTATCTCGGCAAAATTTGGGACAAAACGCCTCCAAAAATTAATTTTCACCAAAAATGACTGTAATTATTTTTTATTCCTTGGTAAACCAATTTTATGAATAGCCTCAACTCTCCCTGGATCAATACAGATACCACTTTTTGTCACAATGTGTCCCAATAATTTTCCTCCATGAACAACAAAGCATGACTTCTTTGGGTTCAAGGATAGACCAAATTTTCTGCATTTGTCAAAAACTTGTTTCAAATTGTTATAGCATCATTTCTCACCTTGACATGATTCATGATTACTTTATGGCTTTTGGGCACCCATTCCTACAGACTTGGACAAATTCACTTAAAAACAGTGTAAAATCCCCCATACGCGACTATGCCCGTGTTTTTCCACGTGTATACGTGAGTCCAGCTAGACTTTTCCGCGAATGCCATTAAAATGATTAAAAAATATATAAAAAATCCCTAATTTCGCGCTGGGTTGATGGTTACTCAGGTAGTTCAACCACCCCAGCCCGTGGCCAACTGTTTCCAACTGCTGAAACTACTTGGAGGGACTATAAAAAACCCTCATGTGTATGGCCTAAGAGAGAGAGAGAATTATTGATATTATACTCTGTTGGTATTCCCTATCCAAGTCTGATTCCCCGTGCCTCCTGCACTTTCCCATTTCATTGTAGGAAACCTTTGTTTCCTTGAGATACACATCCCTTTATATGTTATCTCCTATGCACTAGTTCGGAAGGAGTCTTAGCGAGGCAAGGGCTGGACGGATCCGGACGACGGTCTGCGAAGGCCTTGGAAGGATCAGGTGATCTCTCCACTTGATTACTTTTGTACGTGCTATTTATAATACAGAAGTATCATGCTGTTCCCGAAATAAACGTGTTAGTGTATGCTTATATGTATAAGAATATTTGTTAGACAAGCATTCATTATGATTTATTTAATGTTTTATATGAATCTCACTGAAATTTAGAGTAGATATATGCTGTACAACCTGTCCTTTGTGCTGGTTTCTTCTTGTATTTCAGGTTAAGAAGGAAGGACGGTTGCTGGGGGTTTGGACCCCACGTGGATCTACTTCAAACGTAGGACCAACGGGTAACTCTCTCATTCTGCTCTATTTAGTTTTTCTGAACGTGCATGGTTGTGTGAGTCTCTGTTAAGTAGCATGCCCCTGCTCTGTGGAGGTTGTATCCCAACCAACCTCTAGGGTGTTATTTCCCCGAAACAGAACTGGCGACTCCACTGGGGATCACATTTTTGTGATTCTCCTGTTGGGTTGTTTCAGTTGTTTGGTAGGTTGCCAACAGTTTTCTCTTT